>OVAQ01000174.1:0-44943 GCA_900406345.1 Erysimum cheiri | reverse complement strand
GGTTCGGATTTCGGGTTCGGGGATTATGCCCAGGGCTAGTTCGTGGTGTAATTTGTTTTCCCTTATTTATAACAACGCTAATCAGAACATATGACTATATATATGCACACCTGTCACCAACTGTAAACTTTACAAAAAACTTTTTCTTTTTTTACATCAAACTTTACAAAATGTTTATGTTCCTAGTTGTAAATTAAAAATATAATTTGAAACATATTAAATATATAAATCTCAGGTAAATTACCACAATATAAACTCTAACAAGTGAAACGAGATCCACACTTACATGTAATTAAGAACAAGGAAATGAGAGAGAAAGCGATTGAGAGAACGAGAATAACTTTCTTCTCTCTCTTTTTTTTTTTCTCAATTTGTAATTTTCTATCTATAAATAAGAAATCATCCTCATCAGCTTCATTTCATCTTTCCAATTACTGAGTTGTGGCGTGTGTGGCTCGTGCCATAGTCTGAATTCCACCCAAAAAGCAACTTCAAAAACATTTTTTGTATCCTAAAATTTTAGAGGTTGTTCAGAAGAAGAAAAACACACAGCTCTTCTTCATTTTGTTGTTCGAAGCTTTCAAATTGTGTTTTTTTTTTTTTCTGGAAATCATCATCCGTCGGCGGAGATGGAAGTTGTTGAGATATCGAAGAATGGGACTATTTTGCCGGAGAAAAAACGTGGAGGCTGGAGAGCCATTACGTTCATCCTAGGTATGTTCTTTCCAATATTTTCTATTTCCAAGAATATTAGTAACCTTCCATTTTAATTTCCTCATATATGGAGTATAATATAGTTCATGCAAAACAAATATCAACATGGTAAACTATTAAATGGATGTCAATTTGGTCATCCATTGTATAAATTATGATGGACCGACCTATTTAATACGCTTCCCTTTCAATCGATTTATTAGTGTTGTTGTAGAGAATTGTTGTCTTGTAATTCACATCTTTCTTTGTTTTAGAAAGACTTACACAATATGACACTTTTAAGATGCCACTGCAAAATAGACATTTTTTCTCGTAAGTATAACAAACAGTCATCACACAACTAAATAAAAATACTTTTCATAGCTAATAACTCTTTGAATTTAGATTTCATTCAATCTGTCATCGGTTTTTTCTTCCTAATCTGTACTTGTGGGTTGTGGCCAACACCATGCATGATTATATCATGAGCACTATAAACTCATTTGCGAGTCATGCAATTCAATAATTAGCTGAGAGAATAGTATCAAGAGAAATGGACTCAAAAATCAAATTATATACAAATATATACATATATAGTCGACCGTTTCAAGTTATTGTTTAACTCGCATGAAATCCAGTTAAGCTTTTCAGACAGATCATGAAATAATACACTTATGTTTATAACGGCCGGTCCAACCTAAGTTACCGAAATCATGGTAATATACATATATTTTTATTTGCTGAGATTAAATCTTATTAAATGATAAAAATAAAGGAAATGAGACGTTGGACAAGTTAGGATCTATGGGAGTATCGGCAAATTTGATGTTGTATCTGAAGAATGTGTTCCACATGGAGCCAGTGGAAGCTTCTAACGTCTACTACTTATGGATGGGTCTTACCAACTTCGTTCCACTCCTCGGCGCATTGATCTCCGACGCCTATATTGGCCGCTTCAAGACCATCGCTTACGCATCCTTCTTCTCCATTCTCGTACGTTCCCTCTCTATCTTTTGTTAATTTCTTACAATTATACAAACAATCACATTGATTAAAATGAAGTGTTGAATTACTTTATCACCCAAAAATTTTTTTTGGAGAACTAAGTGATGTCAGTCTATCTTTAATTTACATAGCATCTACATTTTTTTAGGTTATTTTGGTTTGAGATCTTCCCGTTATCTTTTGTACGTCGTGATAAGATTTAAAGTTGACACATTTATTAACAAGCTGAATTATTGTTCTTCTATTTTTATACATAATGCAGAAAAAACCAAACGGTTCATATCATTAAGCTATAGACTAAAACAGCAAATATGCCATTTTATAATTTCTTCATCTTTTCAAATTTAGCTTTTTCCATTAGCAGATAATATTTCCTATTAATGAACTTTCGTAATACATTGGAGTTCTGTAACGTTTTACCAAAAAAGACAATGCTATATATAAAGTGAATTTTGCTCAATGTATTTTTTTATAAGGAATCAACCAAATGTATAATAAATCCAAACAGGGACTAATGACGGTGACACTCACAGCCTGCCTGCCTCAACTCCACCCACCACCATGCAACAATCCCCGTCCAGACGAATGCGACGATCCGAACAAACTCCAGCTCACGGTTCTGTTTCTCGGTCTTGGCTTTCTATCCGTTGGCAGCGGCGGAATCCGACCTTGCAGCATCCCTTTCGGAGTTGACCAATTTGACCAACGAACAGAGCAAGGCCTTAAAGGAATGGCCAGTTTCTTTAATTGGTACTACTTGACCTTAACCATGGTTCTCATATTTTCGCATACCGTCGTGGTGTACTTACAGACTGTCAGTTGGGTCATCGGATTTAGCATCCCGACCGGTTTAATGGCTTGTGCGGTGGTTCTGTTCTTTGTCGGTATGCGGTTTTACGTGTATGTCAAACCGGAAGGAAGTGTATTCTCTGGTATTGCTCGGGTCATCGTGGCGGCTCGTAAGAAGAGGAATCTTGAGATTCCGGCAATGGATGATGGGACAGTGGAGTATTATGACCCGCCGGTGAAACCTGGCTTGTTATCCAAGTTACCTCTTACCGACCAATTCAAGTATATTACTCATATATTCTAGAAACATTCGAGTTTTGATTGGTTTTTGAAAGGTAATTAAGTTACTAATGTATTAGTTACATATAGGTTTTTGGACAAAGCGGCGGTGATAGCAGAGGGTGATCTTACATCTGAAGGAGTTCCGACGAATAAGTGGCAGCTATGTAGCGTCCAGGAAGTTGAAGAGGTCAAGTGTCTGATCAGAGTCGTTCCGGTTTGGTCTGCTGGAATAATCTCAATAGTTGCAATGAACTCACAAGCAACTTTCATAGTCTTTCAAGCTATGAAAATGGATCGACACATGGGTCAGCACTTTGAGATCCCGGCCGCTTCTGTAGCTGTCATTTCTTACATCACTATAGGCATTTGGGTTCTTATCTATGACCGCCTCTTAGTCCCGGGCCTATGGCTAATCCTAAAGTTCAGGTTCACTCTCCTTCAACGGATGGGGATAGGGATTGTCTTTGCCATTCTCTCCATGTTCACTGTAGGGTTTGTGGAAGGAGTGAGGCGGACACGGGCTAATGAAATGACTCAAACGTCGGTGTTTTGGCTGGCTTTGCCGCTGATTCTGATGGGGCTCTGCGAGTCATTTAATTTCATCGGACAGATCGAGTTCTTCAACAGTCAATTTCCAGAGCACATGAGAAGTATAGCGAATTCACTATTTCCACTTTCATTTGCCGCCGCTAATTATCTGAGCAGTCTGCTGGTGACCACCGTGCATAAACTATCAGGCACAAATGACCGACCGGACTGGCTGAACAAGGACCTTGATAGAGGGAAATTGGATTACTACTACTATATGATTGCCGGTTTGGGTGTGATTAACCTTGTCTATTTCTGGTACTGTGCCAAAAATTACCAGTACAAAGCCGGTTCACAAATCAAAGATTTCAAGGACGAGGAGAAGTGTTTTCTAGACACAGAACCAAATCGGAGACATGACCAATCGACAAGTTAGGATCCCTATGCTAATCGTTCGTGCTGTTTGGAAATATATATAAATATTTGGTTATCGCTCTTAAAGACGATCACTACTATGTCGGAGATAGTAAAAAGTTCATAACAAAAAGACTAAAACGTTCATAACAAAAACCGAGCAATTGTCACAAGTTACGAACACAAGATTAGGCTTATATAAGTGATAGGAGGAACGCAACAAAACAAAGAGACGCACCCAAAAGCCAGAGGTGCAAAGCTAAGACGCAGCAGTAACATTAGAGTCTTGCTGGTTGTTGTATGAATTGCCATTTCCTCCTCCACCACCACCACGTCCCCTTCCTCTGTTGTTGTAGTAGTTCCTTTGGTACCCGTTTCCACCGGATTGATCATAAGATTCATACCGCCCATTCTGGTATCCACCACCACCACCTCGACCTCCCCGTCCATTCTGGTAGCCACCACCACCACCTCTTCTACCACCTCGACGACCTCTCTGATTCTGGTAGGGTCCACGTGGCACATACTGCTGCTCATTCTCTCTCTTAAAGTTCTTTGATTTGACCTGAGTAAAGGCTTGCTCTTGTTGTCCATCGACCACCTCTCCTTCCGTCACTGACTCAACCTTTACACCAAAAAAATCATCAGATTCAGCCTTGAGAAAATTACTTAAAGAATGATTAAAGGTCCACATTTCCCTGGATTACCTGTTGATGCTCATCTGGTAGAGATTGATCATTCACAACTGATTCTTGTTCTTGGTAGTTTGATGCATCTTCCTGCAAATAGAGAACATCAGTCCCGCAAAAGAAAGAAAGAACATATAATGGGAAACCATTCAAGACAAAACACAGGAAAGGATGATGTTATATATATCACACAATGAGACACTCAGAAACATGTCAACATTACTCTAATGAAGAAATATATTGTCACAGTTTGTAAACACCACTCACATGAATAGAGCAGAATATATTGACAACTTATACAGCAGACCACTACAAATCTTAATCTAACCAGGATAGAGTTCTGAAAAACCAAGAGAACAGTTAAAAAATGAAATAAGCAACCGGCCATTAAAAAGATTAAGGATGTACATCTCTATCCTATCCAACTCCAAACAACTTAGCTTTACTAATGATCTCATGCCACATCTCACCCTTATGTTGCATCATTATACTTCTCTCTCTCCTGCCTTATTGCAGAAACATAGATACACTCTGACTACTTAACAAATGAAGCTCAATCTCCTTTGCTCCCACAAAGCCGTGAATTATACAGTATGTCTAAATCAGTAAAACTCCAATAAAACAAGTACATAAATTCGACCCATGAAAAGCAACAAAAATAGGCAGTTTACCAAACAGCAATGCAGCCAAAAATAAAGTATCACAAACAAAAGAAGAGAATTCAGGAAATCAATAACTTCCATGAGACCCATTGAAACTTCTCTCCAATTCAAAACCTAATCTCATCTGAAAGAAAAAAAAAAAGTGAATACCTTTTGCTGGTAGTGCCCAGCTGAAGCTTCCGTGTCCACAGGTACCTGGTAAGAAGTGTAGTTCCCAGCTGCAGCGGCCACTTCAACCGGAGCTTTCATTTCCGGCGTAGTAGTGAAGTAATTAGACGCCATAATCTTCTTCAACTTCTCCCTCAATGCCGCATCTGCATCTAAAGTAATCAAAACACAGAAACTAAAAAACAACACATAGATGTAAAAGAAGAGAGATTCAGGGGTTTATTACAAGAAACGTTGCAGTTCGATTCAATTGGCTGCTCTGAATTAGCTAACCACAGCTTCGCGTGCTCAACACAACGCTCCAAAGCGTTCTTGTGAGGTAAGCTTGAATGCACCGGACGAGATACCATCAGGCTCCAAAGCTGAGAAATAGAATCCAAATCCATATCGCCGAGCGGATCAGTGGCATCATCAGTAACGTAATCGTAACTCAAGCAGCAAGTTCTCTCGTGAGTCCTTGTCAACATTATCGAAGTGAACTCGTTCTGCGATTTCACATCGAAAAGAGAACCAAAATACAAGAGATTGACCAGATCCTTAACCTCACCATCGCCGCCGCCGCTAGCTTCCTGAGGAATCTCAGTAACTTCCTTTTCCTCAGAAGCTGTTGTATTATCGGACGAAGCACTGAGATGCTTAGTAGCGAGACTGATTTCTTCAGAAACAGCAGCGGCGAGAGGAGTACGGAGTTTCTCGAGCTCTTCAATAGTGATGACGACGGATGGTTTAGAGCGGAGGACTTCTTCTTGCTCCTTGTTTAGGGTTTTGCCCTGAGATCTCGATTCTTCCATCTGAGTAATTCGATTGTACTTCTTACGGAGAGCACGGAGACGCTTGTTGATGAGAGCCATGACTGGTCCTTCAGAAGCTTCAGAGGTAGTAGTAGTAGTAGTGGCGGCCATGGTGTAGGATAGTGATTAAAGAGGATCGATTTGACCGTCTGAGATAGATCACCACCGTTGATTAGCGGCGGCGGAGGTGGCGGAGCAAGAGGAGAAGAGAGGAGTGACTGTTTAGGGTTTTCTAAGAGAGATTGGGGGATAAGCTGAAGCGTCTGGTTTTGGGCTGTGATGTTTTGAGTTAAATATATAATAGTAAGTGAAATTATCCGTGTCAAGAGAAAAAACAAAAAAAGGAAAATAAGTGAAATGGAAAATCGTAAATAAATAGGAAGGTGGAATTAAATATTTCGACGATTTGTGTAGATTTTTTCTCCAAAACAGAAAGATTCTCTAAAATTAATATATTTTGTCAATTTATGAGTTGGATTGGAGAAGTCATACGAATGTATAAAACTGTTTCTTACAAATTAAGACACTCTCTTTTCCTCATTTTTCCTTTCTTATGAATATAGCATACGGTTTTACATGGTATAAATTGTAAACATGTAGGTGGTTTTGGAATTAAAAAAAAAAAAAATAGTTTGGAAAAACAAAATGTACTATAACAAGGAACTTTTTTTAAACAAATATTTGATGTGACCAAATCTATATTATAGACCATCCAAAGATCTTTATATATCTAATATTTGTGTAAATTACTTAAAGTTTTAAAAAAGTAAATTATACAAACACAAAATCTGTTAAAATCTTTACAAAGATGTTTCCAAGAATATTTTCATTTATATCACTACGTTCCGGGTTTTGGGACTTTCTTTTTTTACAATTTCGTTCTAATTTTTTTGGGCACCAATATATGAAATATCCAATAACTAAATTTCCTCTTATGTTATAAATGTTTTAGTTTTACGGCTTCGTTCAAAATATTCCGTAACCAAGATTTAAAATTGTATTAATATAACATTTATCCCCCCACACCATCTGTTGGTGCTCTTCGTTTGTGGTATTCTACCGTGCATCTACTCCAACTTCTAGGATTCTCCATATGAATGGAATGAGTAGCTTTCGCTGACCCTTACCGAGTAGCGAGTATGAAACTTCAACCAACTAGGACAAAGGCAGGGCTTACACTTGCGTTTTTTTCTACTCGTTTTGGTGGACTCTGTCGGAGCATTGCCTCCCATGGTCTGACTCGACATCTCGTGTTGGCCATCTCTCTAAGCTATGGCTCGACTACTAGATTCGAGTACGATTGCAATCAAGCTTCTAATTAGTCGCTTCTAGCTTTAGTTGAATGTTATGGGCTATCAAGTTCTTTATCTGAACGTGAAGGTGATAGATCTCTACCCTCTGGTCAAATGGTGGGGGAAAGTTAGTTGTGGACCTTGTGGTGGTGGCGGCAGAGGTAAAGTGAATCATACCCAAGAATTTACTGGTTAATGATTTAGAAGAAAATAACAATATTTGTTCATGGCAAATGCATGCTCACACAAATGACCCCTAAAACCCAAATGTTCGTTTACAAAGAAATCGATTATTTACAAAAACAAACAAGTTGCATTATATCCACCAAAAAAGAATCTATACGGATTTTCTATTATCAAAACTCTTACTAAGGCTCAAGTGCGTCGCCTTTTATCTCCGTGACCACGAGTCTTGTACCAACTACCAACTCTTACTATCTTCTTATAAGGTTCATATCATATGCTTCACCAAACAAGAAACCAAATCACTCATTTTTTATAATGTCTTGGATCGTCGAAATCGCATAACTCGATTATTTTGTTTGCAATGTATCCTCAAAGTCCTGTGCCACTGGTAAATTCAACAAACAAGCCACACGTTCATTAACTCGATACATAAGACCAGGTTTAATTAAAGCAGATAAAAAAGTAAAACCGTAAAAAAAGTCAGTGAAAACTGAAAAGAGTGAAAAAAACTCACGTCTAAAGGCTAGCGCTGGAAGGTAGTACAACGACATGCAATGTTCCGTTGTTAGGAGGAAGTTGCAAACGAAGAGGAAACAGCTTGCCATTTAAAGGACTGCGAGTGCACACCACAGCGTCTTCCAAGCACGTTTCTTCTCGCAATGTCTGAGTCAGCTCTGCCACGCTGTTTCCTTTAAACGTGAAAGCGTATCCAACGGTAGATTCATCCTCCACGTGTCCTTCTTCATCAGCGATATGGTAATATATGGTTCGTCCATCAGATTTAGGCGGAGACTCAACCGACTGGTCAAAATCAAAAATTTCAAAAACCGGNCACGTGTCCTTCTTCATCAGCGATATGGTAATATATGGTTCGCCCATCAGATTTAGGCGGAGACTCAACCGACTGGTCAAAATCAAAAATTTCAAAAACCGGAAAAAAAAAAATATGGTACGACGGTAATTTTAAACAAACTTAAAGGGTGTTATAGTAATTTAGTACTCACATCTGAATCGGATCTCTCTGAAAGAGAAGACGGAGTCCTCGAATGCGAAACCGACAACGGCGAATTCGACGGTCTCCGATGCGGCGGTGGCATCGTTTGCTGCGGCGGAGGTTTCGGAGACTCATCCTTGAATTGAGAATCAGTCAAGATCTCAACAACATCAACATCCCAAGAGATCGAATCCTGAGTAGCCGACAAATGAGGATTGTCATGAGTCACCGAGTTCCTCCACGGAGGAAGACCACCATTAGCTCGGAGATAGTTACCGGATCTCGTCCTAAGCTTGATTTTAGATCCTTCTCTAACCGGTTCCCACTCACTAAACGAATCGAGCCGACTCGGTTTTAACTGAATCACTTTCTTCCCCGTAGCTCCGAGCAAGAACCGTTCGTTCGAAGCGGTTAAGTATTTACCGTAACAGCTTTTAAGACGGATGAAGTGGAACGAATCACGAACCGGTTCGACGATCCATCGAGCGTTTTTGGTAGATCCGTTTCGGTTTTGTGTAACTGTTTCTTCGTCGTCGTCTGCTATTAGATATTTGTTGTGGCTGTTACGCATACGAATCGCTTTAGCTTTCTGGAAAAACTCCATTGCTGAGATTATTTCTTTTTGGTTGAAGCTACTCGTCGTCTTCTGTAAACAAAAAAAGCCAATGAGTGAATAATGCGAGAAAGAAGCGAATGTGGTTCGTGTATTTATATGTGTATCACTGGACTGGTCTAAATTGGGTTTGTACGGTTACGCGGACATGGACACGGGACTATGCTTCGCGGATGTAAGAAATGTTGAAAAGTCAGAGTTACTGACAGGATTTTAACGCGTATTAATTTCCACGTCAGCATTATATAGTACATGATTTGAGTCTTAAATTTTTTTAAAAATATTTGGATTTCCTGTTAAAGACGTAGAGCTTTTTTAACGCGTTGTTTCACGTTTTTGGGATTTAGTACTTTGCAATACTTCCACTCAAAATCCTGAGAAAAGCTAATTACGAGAATCCAAAGACACTTTCTAATAGATTTCCGAGATCAAAGCAGGATTAGATTGTATAACTAAAGTTTGTACTATTTTCCAAGGTTATTAAAAATTTCCGGTGCTTCATAAATTTTAAATTTAATGTTAAATCTGAAAAGAAGAAGAAGGAGAAATGGTGGTGAATTGTGTTATACTGTATTTTTCTATATATATCTTTCAATCATTTTATGAAAACTTTGATTGGAACAGTTTTCAGTTACAATACCTTCCAATCATTCAAAATGTTTGATTCAGATTCGAGACTTAAACATAATACTGGGAGTCAATGTCGACGAATATAAAGATTCATTTGAAATAATATAAAAGGTAGGGTGGTTAGATACATATGGTAAACTTTAATTTGCTATATATATATATATAATTTATATGAAACAAATAAATTATGATAGAGACATATAACAAATTTTCCCAATAAAGTATCATGTTTTTTTTTTTTTTTTTTTTTTTTTTTTTTTTTTTTTTTTTTTATAAAGTATCATGTTGCTTTTTACATTTTCCATTATAAATCTCTTAATTTCTCAAAACGTATATTTTTTCTTTTATGATATATGAAAACCAAATTATTAAGTGTTGTATTCTCTCAATTTGTTTTTCCTCTAAATTTGAGTTCCTCTATGAACGTAATAATATATAGTGTAAACATAAAATATAAAGGTCAATTATATGCCCCTTTTTCTCGCAAAATATAGTAGTGTCCGGTGTCCCTATGCCATAAAAGCATGGATTGAGAAAAGAGGATTACTACGAATATTTAGACAACAAAGGTCTATAACCCTTGCCCGCAAGAAATACCAAGAGAGGAGATTCATGAGTGTGGGACTCTCCTAATTGCTTCCCGGACCATGCTCCATCAGACCATCACTAATAAATCTTAACTAACACCAACTTTATTACCTTACTTTTTGTTCTACGTGTCTTATGGTATGTGGCACTAAATTTCTTTATATCAAGCCATTAGGTATAAGTTTTTATTGTTAGGAAATAAATTAGTATTTATTTATTTTCTATAATTAGCATATACATGTAGGTAACTTTTTGTAAGAAAATTTACTGTGACTTTGATAAAGGTTTTGCTACAAGATTTTGAAAATTATCCTTGAATCATTGAAGTTAACTTTAGTTGTATTTGTAGACTTTAGTGTCATATTTTCAGCTGTAGTAGTTACTAATTACTATAGTATATAAAACCAGAAATTGTTCTAAATAAACTAAAATTTTAACTTGAAAATATACAATAAACAAATATTATATATCTTGGTGCTATTAGGTTGGTGAAGCGATGTGTGTGCTTGTGGAGCATAATATATGTTAGTGGAGAAAGAAATGATATATGTGTGTGCTTGTGGAGCATAATACTAATACGGTAATCCCCATTTGTCCATGTTAATGCATGCCAATTAATTGTAGGTATACAATTGTCTAAGTTCAGCGTCAGCGATGTCCAAAAAAAAAAAATGGTCTAAGTTCAGCTAACAATAATAAATTTCTATGGTGGCGTTAATTAATACCGAAATTAAGAAAAACTAATCAATGCACACTGTAAATTAAGACTTAGTCAAACATACCGGTTTTGGGGACCATCTAGGAGACATAGGTAAACCAAGAGAAGCGAACCGGCCAAAACTCTTCCTAGACCCGGCAGAAGCGGGTGACCCGGGTTCTGATCCGAATTCCGAAACCGGAGAAGAAACAGAGCTCTCATCTCCATCAGACATGGTTTCAAGATCAGAACCATCAACAGTTATAACATCCCAAATCAACCAGTTCTTGGTCTTCGACGTATGAGGCTCGTCGTGAGTAACGGAGTTTCTCCACGGCGGTGTTCCGCCGTTAGCCCTCAACCACTTGCCGCACCAAGATTTTAGCTTCACCTGAAACCCATCCCGCTCTGGTTCCCACTGTGTTTGCCAATCCATAAGCTTGTTAAACGACGCCGTTTGAGTCACCTTCTCACCGGTCATACCTAACAGTAACGGTTTATTGCTCGCCGTTAAGTACGTGCCGTGGCTGCTCTTTAGCCTTATCAGATTAGGTTTATCGACGACAGGCTCCACCGTCCAAACGGCACGCCGTGAATCTCCTTTACGGCTTTGACGGATGGTTTCTTTGTCATCGTCGGCGACTAAAAACTTATCCAGGTGGCTCCGTAACTTGACGTTGTTACCTTTGGTGAATAACTCCATTTTTGTTCTTGAGATTTTGAAGAAGAGACAAAGATTGAAATCGAACAGAGAATCAACTTTTTTGTGAATGAAGGAGAAATGTTGGAGGCTTGTTCTGGTTATATAGTTTAATGATTAAATAATGAGACAGAAAAAGCCTGGCTAAAAGGGTACTTTGTATGTTAATGTTCGGAGGGATTATTCAGCTTGCAATTATTTAGAAATTTCACAGATCAATTGATGAAACGACTAATAGAAATATGATTTAACAAAATGTGAAAAGTTGGAAGGAATGACCGTAAAGAAATATTTTGCGAAGGTTCCACCTACGTAAGTCGTAAGTCGTAAGCCGTAAGTCATTGTACATTTTACCTCACGCGCGTGAAGTGCGTGTTTTGAAGACTTCCCAAGAAAATGTCTCATGTTTTTTTTTTTTTTTTTTGGTAAAAAAAATGTCTCATGTTGTGGTCAATATATATTTTGTTTATTTATCAAAACTATATAACATTAAGAAGGAAGATATAAAGTTATTGATCTATCAGGACCATGACGATCATGTAATATTGATGAAAGATCAGTCAAGCTAGTTAAACAATGTTAAATGTTGCTCCCCAACTACAAAATTGTTCATACGCATAGCATATATTGTGAAAAGAATGTTCATATCATATTATTATAACCAATAAGAAAAAGACAATTGGAAAAGGAGAGGAGATGAATGAGGAGCTAAATGTAGTGCGCGTGGGCTTATTCCGAAGAAATGTCTCTATTACACAAAACAAAAAGTCATGAGAAGACTTATGAATATTTGTGTAGAATATTTAGGATTCGTCCATTTCTAAACAGTTGCATTCATATAGATAGATACACACATTACCTTGTTAAATACGTGTGTCTCATATCCTTCTGGATAAGCGAAAAGTATGAATATCAGAGTTGTATTCTTTTTGTTTTTTGTCAACATGTCCTAGTTGAGTTTGTAATTAATTTATCCAATCGTTAGCTTATGTGGCGGACATACGTGGCTTTGAGAGAAACGGTCTTCATTTGTCCCTCATACACCAAATCGAATATTGTTGTTTTTCTAGCATTAATGATATTTCAATCGTTTTAGGTGATGCATGTAACACAACAAGTCTTAACACTATTTCGTTAATATTAAATTACAAAAGTATACTAAACGGTTGGTGTATTATGTAAGATATGTTGGAGAAAAAATCATTAAGGATCAACCTTATTCATAGAAATTCCACAACTTGAAGTCAGGTTATGTATGTAATGTAACTACAAGTCTTAAAACTGGTTTGTTAAATGTTAAATATCTTTAAAAGTTTGGTGTATTTTATAAAATACAGTATATTGGAGAGAAAATCATTAAGGATCAACCTTATTCATGTTACATGCTAAAAAATAAAATAAAAATGCAGAAATGGGCTGCGTTGGACATCAAATAGACGTCCCCTATTTAGACATGTTTCCATGTCGCAATTGAACAACATATCTAACTGTAACATACAGCTTCAAGATCCAATAATGGTCTTTTGATTGTTTTTCATAAACATAATAAAATACTTTTATAAAGTCAATAGAGTAGATTGTAAAAAGTTCAATTAAATTATCAAATTTCATTTATTATTATTATTGGTCAAACCCGCAAATTTACATAGAATGTCAAGGTCAACTTTTATGTTGACCATAACGATTAGACTTATTCACAAAAAAACTAAAAAAAAAGACTGATTCAACAACAACAAAGTGCAAAAGCATGTCTTAATGATAACAAGACAAATGCCGTTTTGGCGATCAAGCAAACTTGAAATAAGAAGATTCTAACGCCTTGGCTTTCTCACCTACACTTATAGCTTCTGTCTTGCCTTCCATGGCGTAACTCTTCTCCTGCCACAAAACGTCAACGTTCATAAACCATAGTACAAAGATGCATCTATTTTTCCACGTACACACAGATGATGTATCCTCAATCAACAATCCTAATTATATAAATGAGTTAAAGTAGATACCAGGAAACGCCACAAGAAAGGAGCACCATCTCTTTGTTTAATCCTCTTCTCTAGTACTTGTATCGCTGCAAATTCAGTGTTTAAAACGCAGAGTTAGCTGAGTAAACAAAAAACCAAGCTGAAGAATAGTGTCTTTGGGAGTGTACCAGTGGAAGATTGGCCAGTGAGTAACAGCAATTTGTACCACATTTCATTAAAAACATCAATCTGTAATCCCGATGCTCCAATCACCTATTTGAGCACGAAGGACGCGAGGTTATCTTTTTTCCGTCTTTTCTTCAATAAGTTTTGATTTGAGAGATGTCTTATTGATGCAAGAACATCCATTACCTTATAGTCAGCAGCATCAAAGTCTGGACCAAGCAGGTCTAGAGCTTCTTTGTAGTTGCCTTTCCCGTATTCATAAACAGCTTCTGCAAGCTGATTTGAAAGAAAGAAAAAGAAAGACAACAAAAATTAAGAAAGACGGTTCTTATGAGATGATAAAGAACTCAAAAAGTCCCCATGATTATTAGTCAGGATCAGCAAGAACAGACCACAATCGCTTTCTGCATCAGTTGTTGTTTCTTCTTGTTCATATGAGATGTCCTGTAAGAATAATGTGAGCCTAATGATAAGTCAAGAGACAAAACTTTCATTTCAAAATTTGACACAAAAGAGTATTCGGTACTGACCGGGACTTGAGGCCTTCGAGCAATACATGTGCTTGTGAAGTGTTTCCAACTTTACTCAATGCCCAGATTATCGTAATATCAAAAAGCCACTCTTGATACCACATCGCCTGAACATCGTAGTGGCACAAATCTTTATTAAGAGAAGAGCAAATAAATGCATATGATTGCAAGGCAAAGATATTCATCACTTACTTGATCAGTCAAACAGTCTGCCAGTATCTTCAGTCTGTCTAAACACTCATCTAGTTTATCACGTGTGTCCAACCGCAACAACAAACCGAGAGCATCCATATAAACCTGAAGTTTAATAGTACAAGTTATAAGACATCAGATTGCTAATGGGAGTCCCATGTTCCATTTAAAATGGAAAGAGAAATGATGACGGAATTACGTCTGTAGCAACAGCATCGTCTTTCTCCAGCTCTTTACACATCTGATGATCATATATCTCTTGTACCTTACTTATGGGAGACCCACCTTCTAAGTAACAAACAGCTACATGCCACCAATTATGCGAAAACCTAATTGAAATGTTTCAAATATTTGGTTTTCTTTAAAGAGGTGATTCAAGAGATGATAAGAAGAGGTTTATAATCTGTTTCAAAATGCTGTTACCTTAAGGAAGAGCAAGAATCCCATGAAGATGAGCATCCTTCCATGAACTCTACTGCTTCCTTGAAACGACATTCAGTTTGAAGAACATGACACAGCTGCACAAAAAACAGATGAAAGCTTGTATATGGTGAGAGGAAATACTACTCAGTAACAACAAAAGACAATAAGCGTTGGAAACTTACGCAGTGATGAGCCCAAGAGTCGTTTTTGTTGATCTCATAGCCTTTCCTAGCAGCTTTCTCAGCTTCTTCCAAATGTCCAAGCTCCAATAAGGGGAATGCAAGCATACCGTAAACATAGTCTTGTTCTTGATTATCCAGTAGAATCTGTCAAATTTGCTTGGTCAGTGAAGGAAATTAAACACTGAGATAATAAGATGTACCTGGCTTTTGATTATAAATCAATGTACCTTCTCAAAAAGAGGCAAAGAGAGATCTGGTCGGCCCATGTAAAAACACAGAATCTCTACTCTCTTCCAAGATAGCAAATCTTTGGGAAACTTTGTTAAGAGCTACAAAACATTAAAAGTAATATATTTGGTTACCAGCTAAAACATAAGGAGAACAAGCAGAATTACTAAGAAATGGAAATCACGAAACATGCTAACCTTAGAGTGTAAATCCAAAGCCACATTGTCGTCCATATTCTCAGAGATCAAGTAATTAACAGCCTCGAAAACTGCCTTCTCATACGGTGTGGCTTTCCCCTAAAACCAATGAATTTTAGAGCTCAACAACACCAAACTCATAGAATATCACGGATTATAGACTTTTGATAGCATCACTGATCATTCCTTCACTTAGAATGCACTAAGGAAGAAAACAAGGTAGAGCTTACAAGATGGGATTGTGCAGCTCGAACATAAGAATTGGCCCTGGCAAAGTCAGAAGAGCTAACGTAATGCGCAGCCAAAATGTTACCCAAAACACAATCTTTATCATACAATGGCGCTTCTAGAATCACCTTCCTATCTCTTCCATAGCCAAGAACCTTCATCAGACATGAAACAACAAAATGTCACAAAAGGGTTAAACAAAAATCATAACTTTAAGCATAATAAGCCAAAAAACACACAACTTGAAACCAAAAATTATCATCTTTCAGCAAAACAACTGTAAATGGAAAGCCTCAAATCGACATAACAATCAATCTTCTTCCGTCATTTCAAAAGGAGACAAATTTACATAACCCACAGCTTAGAATCGTCAAAAGAATCAAAACATAGAAACTGTGGCACAAAGACAACCCTAATGTAAGAAAGAGAGACGAACCTGGTGAGAATAGGAGTTAATGGCAGCGATGCAATCGTCTGAAGAGGTATTGACCTCATACCCCCAGCAAACAAATCTGCTTCCTTTTCCCGTTTCATGAATTTGACGTTCGTCTTCTTTCTGAGATACAAAACAGAGTTCGCGCGTGAGACTAATCGATACAGAACAGAGTGATAATTATGCTCAAGTAATAAACTTTTCTTATTGCTACAATTAAGAGATTATTAAAATACTTTTCTACGGTCTCTACTTTATATTATTATTTGGAAAAATAAAAACGACGGTCGAACATACAATTACGTGAGATTAAATATTATTTTTGAAAATATTAAATAAGTTAAAATTTGTTTTTTCTTATATATTTGAATATTGCTAACTTGCCTAAGTTCCATATTAATTTCGATCAAATTTTTGTTTTAGGATGAATAATAGTATCTAGAGTCAAACTTCATCTGATATGAATAGTTTGATATAGTTTTGGTTTCGAGTATTGATCAAATTAATATATTTTTAATTTTTAAAATAAATTTATACAAATAATGATTTCTTTTGAATTTGAATATATGAACTTTAAACGAATTTATCCAAATTATATCATTATGGACGAAAGTTAACAAATGTAAGTACATCGGCTCCCATTTGGTTGGACACAACTATACAAGCTGAATGAATTTTTACTAGTTGACAAAAAAAGAAAGGACCAAATTAAGCTCTTGCCTCTGAAGTCTTAACACACACTAATTACTAATTAGGCTAACCGCGAAAATCAAGATAAAACCCCATATAAGATGCATTCATCGCAATTTGTCACCTATTATTTTCTTACAACCGAAGCCCGAAGGTTAAAAGAATAAATGAGAAGGCAAATGAAACAACCAAATTAAAGACATGAACATAGTAACATATATCGCGGCAGAAGAAAGATCACGTACCATGCATTTTAAAGACATGGACACGTCCTGAACACTAACACAACATGAAGCCTTCATCGATTAGTCTGCAGGAAAACTAAAAGATTTGATAAAAACTTGAGAGGACCTGTTGAGTATTTATTAACTTAGAATGGGACAAGAGGAAGGTGGTATAATGTATATGCTTGTGGATATGCTTGTGGATATTGGAAGGAACTAAGTTCAAATTGCTTTTCTTTAGATATTTCCCAAGTATAATTGTATTAAGACTTTTATATTAAACAAAAAAACGTAGGAATTAGGAGGAATATATATGGGACTCACATGTGTCTGTCAAATTATTTTACGATTAAAAAAACAATTACTTGCAGAACGAAACCTTGAATCCTTACACAGGTACACTATCCAAACTCCAAAGCAACCCTATCTCCAGCACAGCATATGAAAATGTTAACTGGAGTTCTGATCCCTTTAGAGTCAGGGAATTATTCATTTCATTCATTTTATATGATTTTAAATATTAAAGACAATCATATTACTCTTGTAAGTTGTAACAGTAAGATGAATAGTTGCTAGATTTAATTTGCAAAGGATTTTTTACTCTTATCAATTCTTTACATTTAAAATCATGTAATTTTGCCACTACTACTCTGTCCACCAATATGGTCGGACTTAATCGTATGCCAAAACATGTACGTATATATACGTTTTTCTTTGATATAAAATTGATTACTCTCTAACTTTTTGGATATGATCATTGACATTACTCTGTTCTTCAAAATCATATGGATAACAATGTAACGTCAGATATAAAGTTAACTTAATAGCGTGGCCACAACAAAAGATCTTAAGGGTTTAAAGTCACGTCTCCTTATCTCTAATGAAGAAGAAGTCCATACAATATTATTTTCTTTCTATGCCTTAAAACAAAATAAGAAGAAAACAAATATTTTTCTAAACCTCAAAATCTTATCTTACTATTTGCCTGCTGCGTCGGATTTTTGTGTTCTCCTTTGTGTAGAAATATGGATAAACGACAAGATAGTGACTATTTTATTGATTTCCAACTCCTTAAGTTTGATCATTATATTCTTTTACTCTTTTTAAGGAAGTTCTCAAATGATAACTTGCTTCTTCAAGGGGACGTCACCGTGTAGACAACCTGATCTAGTAGTAGCTGTATGTCAAAGCGGTTATGCAGAAAAATGTCTTATAACTATGGCTTAGTGTTCATTTCGAAGTCATATAAGAATATTAGTAAAGAGGATTACATCCCCTTTCTTACTTAGACTCCATATGGTAATTAGATGCAAGATAGGAACAAATGGCATGACGATGAATTGAATATGATGACGTTTGTTATGGTGATGCTCCTTCGGCTTGAGTTTTAGACCACTATAGACATTGTGCTACATAAACCAAAGCACATACAACACTAATTGATTAGCAACACCTCTGAACTATTTACTCTTCTCTGTTTCTGCATATAGACTCGTTAAGTTTGAGAAGATCTACCAATATATTAGGCTAGATAGGCCCATTTGATTAGCCCATATATAATGGTCCAAAGTGATAGCCAGTCAGTACATACATACCGAGAAAGTAAGTGACTGATAGCAATTGGATCGAGAGATGACAGCCACGTGTCATTATCTCAGTGGAGTTTGACCCGGCGACGCTGCCGGAAGCTGGAGGGAGTAATGATGATCAACCTTTTCCCAATACCGACGGAACTAAAAAAATAAAATAAATTTGAGAACATCACAAAAGTGAAAAAAAATCGATCTTTTCACTTTCACAGATTTGTGTGATCCATTCGTGGACCTTGTCCATGTGAAAAAACATTCCTTTCTCTCTTTTTCAATCTCGAATTGAAGCTTTTGAGTAATGGTGGATAGATAGATTTCGAATCCAGAAACGAAGGAGGAGTCTCTGAGCATCGTTTATTTAAAGATGCCGGCGACAGGAGATGTAGACCGTCAGATCGATCAGTTAATGGAATGTAAGCAGCTGACAGAGACGGAGGTGAAGACATTGTGCGATCAAGCGAGAGCGATTCTTGTTGAGGAATGGAATGTTCAACCGGTTAAATGTCCGGTTACAATCTGCGGCGATATTCATGGTCAATTTTATGATCTTATTGAGCTTTTTCGGATCGGTGGTTCTGCTCCTGATACTAATTATCTTTTCATGGGCGATTATGTAGGTTCGTTTCTTCAAAGTTTGATTCTTTGTGGAGATTTATATGTTGGGTTATTGATAGATTGCATTGAGCTTTATTGTCACGAGTTTTGAACTGAAACCTTTAGTTTCTTTTGGTACAAGATTTGTGTGTCTCTATTGAATTGCCTTGTGCTAGTTTTCTTGGCTCCTTTTTGATGGCTTTATTAGCTAATTGACTTGATTGTTATGTGTATGTGTACAGATCGTGGGTACTATTCTGTGGAGACAGTAACGCTTTTGGTAGCTTTGAAAGTTCGATATAGAGATAGAATTACAATCTTGAGAGGGAATCATGAAAGTCGCCAAATTACTCAAGTGTAAGCATTGTCTGAGTCAAATTCATGCTAATCCGGTTGGTATGAATATGATTGCATTTATGGGCTAACTCAAGGGCTAAGGTTGCTGATTGCTTCTTATTTCTTACCCTTTTAGGTATGGGTTTTACGATGAATGCTTGAGGAAATATGGAAATGCAAATGTATGGAAGTCCTTTACAGACCTTTTTGATTACCTTCCTCTTACAGCTCTCGTTGAGAATCAGGTATATAACCCATGAGTTTCACCTTACCCACCTCTCATTTATATGGTTTATATCTGCTATATATGGCCCTTTTTGACTGGCTGCAAAACTTTTCCATCCTCTAGATTTTCTGTTTACATGGCGGGCTTTCGCCTTCTTTAGACACGCTTGACAACATCAGAGCATTAGACCGCATTCAGGAGGTGAGTTCTTTTCCTTGTCAACCAGAGCTAGCTACATATTGCTTTAGTGACTCTGGATATAAGCTAATTCTTTCTGTTGTTGAACTTATAGGTTCCGCACGAAGGTCCAATGTGTGACCTTTTGTGGTCTGATCCAGATGATCGTTGCGGTTGGGGTATATCTCCTCGTGGAGCTGGATATACTTTTGGACAAGATATCGCCACTCAGTTTAACCACACCAACGGACTAACTCTTATATCTCGCGCGCACCAGCTTGTCATGGAAGGATACAATTGGTGTCAGGTAAAAAAGGAACAAGCAAATACCATACCTCTTCATCGTAACCTCTTCTCTCTTATCCGTCTCCTGACATCTTATTTGAACATCTTTCAGGAGAAAAACGTTGTGACTGTGTTTAGTGCTCCTAACTATTGTTACCGATGTGGCAACATGGCTGCGATTCTAGAGATTGGAGAGAACATGGAGCAGAATTTCCTTCAGTTTGATCCGGCACCACGTCAAGTCGAACCAGAAACAACTCGCAAGACCCCTGATTATTTTTTGTAAATGTTGTCAATACAATTCCACACCATTATTTTGGCTTTTCTTCAGTGTTTGTCGGTTTTAGCTATAATTCAAACAAGTATCTCATCATGAGCACAAAGATCCTGACCAGCTATAAGCACCAATACATAATGGCTTATGATGGTTCCAAGGTCCTCATGATCCCTTGTCGCATTTTTTCAATGTATTTTGATCTTCCTTATGATAATCTGGTGAAGACAATAGCATCTGCTTCTGGTTTCTTGGATAATCCGAGTCACAAAGTTACAAGTTGATGAATTCAGCATTCTGACCTAACTTTATTCAAATTACAGATTTTTAACAATTTATTGTAATTCATTTGATATTTATATTTACAAATCTTAAATGAAAAATCATATCACACCAAGAATTAGTTTTTAACGTATTACTAATATTCTTAAAGATAAAATAACTGAACTAGGATCAAGACAAAACTTACACCAACAACAAACGCAAGAAACATGATTGGACATAAATTGTCTTCATATGCTCCTCAAACATGTTGTAAGCACTAGACTAGTTCACGATATGGGACCAGTATTTCAGTCAATTGGGCCACCTTAAATCCTACGAGTTATTAATAGTCCGTCAAATGTTGTCAACTTTAAAACATTTGATAGATTATTAACTCAAACTTGTACATTATATTACCTTGTAAGTTTAATGTTCTCTTTTGACTTTTATCATATATTCATAACTTTTTGAAACTGTTCACTTCAAAACCAATGACTTCCCAATATACTGTACTTAAATAAAAATTCCACAAACCTAATTTTATTTTTTTGGTTGTTTGTTTGGTCAACTGTTTCTTGGTTTAAAACCTCAAGCCTAAACCTTTCATCTCAAAGAAAAACTACATAACATGTCTAAATAACTTAATTTCACAATCGATTCCCTTGAAGTTTCTAAAAGTTCATTAACTAAACTGAATCTATTAACGTATGTGTTTAAAAGATCGGACCCATGATATTATTATTATTAGTTACGTTTCGTATTATATATTGAAAATTCAACCATGGCTAAAGCAAATACCTTTTAGCACATGTTACAGAAGTACAGATCATAAATCAAGGGGTATATAAGTATATAACAGCAGGCGCCACACAAAAAGTGAAAAAAACAAACAAACATGGGTTATATCATTTTTACCAAATTTATTTTCCATATTTCCAGCAAACAAATCAGACTTAAAATAAAACAAACACTCAATCATTTTAGAGCATGCATATGTAGAATACAATTTCAATATATTTCATTATCTGAAAATGTATTTTTGTATATTCTGAGGTATATGGTCCCAGGAAAATTATAGAAAATTTGAATTTGGAAAATGACTTGTGAAAAAGAAACTAAACGACATAAACAACGCTTAAATAGATTGCAAATCGGACTAGAAACTAACGTTCACACCGACAGGACCATAAACTACGTTGTCACTTCCGATTTTTTTTGTTCCGTTATAAAAATAATGTTGAGAATGTGTGGTGGGTATCCTTTGGAAACCACCTGGCTGTCATTATTTTAATCATTAAAATATTATGAAAAACATACTCAGACTTTACTTTTCTTTTTGATATTTTATGTACTTGGAAATTTGAGCCAAGAAAAATATAACCGAAAGTATAAATAAATAACGTTATTTAGCGGTTATTTGTATTCTAATTTGGAGTTTTGCATTTTCACCAATGTGAACGTCCAATGATCACCGTTTAAGTTTTTCATCGTTCATTAATGGTTTAATTTGACAAAAAAAATATCAACAAAAGCCTATAAAAAGGACGTAAAGTTATTAAACACACAAACACAACCGCTAAATATTATTATGAATTTATTCTGCTTTTCTGAATAATTAAGTGATGAAAACGACGTAGTTTTAACAGTAACTGGCTTTCCATCTTCGTACACGCCGGTTACTAAAAAAAGCAGAGAGTTTTATATCTGTTCAAAGCTTTTGTTTTGTTCCCATTGTGAATTCTTTTTTTTCCTGCTTTAAAGTTGGAAACCCAATCAAGAATTTTCAATAAAGTTTTCTCCTTTTTGAAAATTTTTTCACAATCTTTTTCTACATTCTTCTTAGTGAAACAAATTTGCATTAATGGCTTACCCAAATTTGTAAGCTCTTTACTTAATCCTCCCTTCTTAATCTTCTTCTTCTTTCTTCATCTTCGTTGTCCAGATTGTTTCCTAGGGTTTGTGATTTGGGGTTTAATCGAGGAATGAAGAAGTCTAAACTCGATTACTCCTCTTCACAGAGTCGATTTGGGTTTGTTCAGTTCTTGTTAGCTGTTCTGCTCTTTTACTTTCTCTGCATGAGCTTCGAGATCCCATTCATCTTCAGAACCGGGTACGGGTCCGGGTCTGATGATGGGTCATCTTCTTCTTTTGCTGACTCATTGCCCAGACAAATGACTGTTGGTAGTAGGGAAGCAAATTGGGTTGTTGGAGAAGAACATCGACTTTTCAAGAATCCGGGTCGGGTGGGTCAGGTTGGTTGGGTCCCGGAGCGGAGAATGCGAGAGTTTAAGTCCGTCTCTGAGATTTTCGTCAATGAGAGTATCTTCGACAATGGCGGATTCAGCGACGAATTCTCAATCTTCCACAGAACCGCCAAGCATGCGATTACAATGGGGAGGAGAATGTGGGATGAGCTCGATTCGGGTTTGGTTAAACCCGACGAAGCTCCGGTTCAGACCCGGATTGAGAAATGTCCTGATATGGTTTCGGTTTCCGGGTCGGAGTTTGTGAACCGGAGCCGGATCTTGGTTTTGCCGTGTGGATTGACGTTAGGATCTCACATTACCGTTGTGGCTACGCCACATTGGGCACACGTTGAGACGGAAGGTGATAAAACGGAGATGGTGACTCAATTCATGATGGAGTTGCAAGGATTGAAGGCTGTGGATGGTGAAGATCCGCCTCGGATCCTCCATTTTAACCCGAGGATTAAAGGTGATTGGAGTGGAAAGCCAGTGATTGAGCAGAACACTTGTTATAGAATGCAATGGGGATCAAGTTTACGTTGTGATGGTCATGAATCTAGTGATGAAGAAGAATCAGGTTATTTATATGTTTTTTTTATATCATTGATTTGTGATTTGTTAGACTAGAGTTGACTTTAAACAATTCTTTAATTTGACCTGGAATGTTCAAATGTTCAATTTGTTTAATCCGGATGGCAAAAAATAGAAACTTTAATTTGGTTTTGTGGGGTTTTGTGATAGTTGATGGAGAGGTGAAATGTGAGAGGTGGAAGAGAGATGATGATGGTGGTAATGGTGATGGTTCTGATGAATCAAAGAAGGCATGGTGGTTGAATAGGCTGATGGGTGGGAGGAAGAAGATGGTAGCACATGATTGGCCATACCCTTTTGCTGAAGGGAAGCTTTTTGTTCTTACACTTCGAGCTGGAATGGAAGGTTATCACATTAGTGTTAATGGAAGACATATCACATCTTTTCCTTATAGAACTGTGAGTAATTGACGGAAAGGAAACTGCTTTTGATAATTTACCAGGATTTGTTGATGGAATGGTTTTAATATTGACTGGTTGAAATGGTTTTTTGTTTTTGTCAGGGGTTTGTGTTAGAGGATGCCACTGGACTAGAAGTGAAGGGAAACATTGATGTGCATTCTGTATATGCTGCTTCATTACCCTCTACAAATCCGAGTTTTGCACCGCAAAAGCATCTCGAGATGCAAAGCATATGGAAAGCTCCTTCATTACCTGAAAAGCCTGTAGAGTTGTTCATTGGAATTCTTTCTGCTGGTAATCATTTTGCAGAGAGGATGGCAGTGAGGAAGTCATGGATGCAGCAAAAGCTAGTCAAATCATCGAAAGTTGTTGCCCGGTTCTTTGTGGCATTGGTAAGCACAACTCTTGAAAGAGAATGATCACCTAGATATAGTCATTGGTTTAACTTCATTTATGTTAACTCATCTTGCAGCACGCAAGAAAGGAAGTCAATGTGGATCTAAAGAAAGAAGCAGAGTACTTTGGTGATATTGTCATAGTACCGTACATGGATCATTATGACCTTGTTGTGCTCAAGACGGTTGCCATCTGTGAATATGGGGTAATAAGCCAACTAATTTCTTTGTCTCTCTTTTCTTCTCCTTACTTTTGATTCTGATTATTTATCTGGATAATTGTAGGTTAGCACGGTGGCGGCAAAGTATATTATGAAATGTGATGATGATACATTTGTACGAGTGGATGCTGTGATCCAGGAAGCAGAAAAGGTTAAGGGAAGAGAGAGCCTTTACATTGGAAACATTAATTTCTACCATAAGCCTCTCCGCACCGGGAAATGGGCTGTGACATACGAGGTATATATTTTGTAGCAGACCTGAAACTCAATTGAGCTGAACAAGTAACCGGAAATGAGTGGTGCTGAAAAGTTATGTTGATTTTTCTGAATTGTGAAACCAGGAATGGCCAGAAGAGTATTATCCTCCATACGCAAATGGTCCGGGTTACATCTTGTCGTATGATATAGCTAAGTTCATCGTCGATGATTTTGAACAGAAGAGATTAAGAGTAAGTTATCCTTTACGCAATATACTGAATTTTGAGGTGACCCATTCAAAAAATGTGAAACGATGTTTCCTTTTATGGAATGTAGCATCTGTTGATATGCTCTTATACTTCTTGGCTATTGCAGTTATTCAAGATGGAAGATGTGAGCATGGGAATGTGGGTGGAGAAGTTCAACGAGACTAGACCAGTGGCGGTGGTTCACAGCCTTAAGTTCTGCCAATTTGGCTGCATAGAAGACTACTTCACCGCTCATTATCAGTCGCCTCGCCAGATGATTTGCATGTGGGATAAGCTGCAGACACTCGGGAAGCCCCAATGCTGCAACATGAGATGACATAACGTTGTTTTTTGCCAGAATCTGGAATTTTGGGTTGGACAGGAAGATGAAGAAGCAGATGGGAGATCATGGAGCTAACTGTTTTAGATCTTTGTATATATAGAAACAATATATAATGTATCTATATATATATTTATTTAATGAAGGCTCTTAAGAAGTTGACTGAAAAGTCAATGGTTTGTGCACTGTTCACAAAATATATAATCCACTGGTTGGGCAAGTAATCAGGGAAGAATGTTAAATTCTCTTGTACCGTAAGTACTCGGCGTAAATCTAATGAGACAAGCCGGGATGGTGTGGTATCTTTTCAACATCCTTATCAAGAAGAAGGTTTTGAATCCTTTCAGGTACTGGTTTTTAAGATTGGAACTTCTTTTGTCAAGATGGTAAACAAGTGTCTGGCTAGGGCCTTGTTTCTAAACTTGGCTAGTTAGGGGTATATCTTATCGCAAGAAAGTTTAGCGTATAGATTCCTTGATTAACCTGATTCTGAGGGAAAGTGGGAAAGCTATAAAGAAAGGTGTATAGTGTTGCTATTAGTAGATTGTTTGCTTGATAAAATTTTTGAAACTTGTGCTTATGAGCCGTATAGAAGTTGTTAGTTGGTGGATGGAAAATAAGCATCTGCTCCTCAATAACATGCTGAATGCTAAATATTGTGTGACAGGATGCACAAAGCAGAGTTGCAGCCCTTGCTCTTCATAAGTCTTTTTTTCTTCCTTGTGATTTACATGTTCACTTGTCAAAAGCTACTGTTGTCTTGGCACATTTAACGTCCTAATCAAATACCTTTTCTTTGCATAGGATGTTGGAAAATGATGAAAACTGAATAGCATCGAAATTGCATGTTGACAAAAGGTATAATACCTAACACAGCCAAATATAATTCTTTCATGCAACAAGAAATTGCACAACAGACTAATGAGTTAAATTTTGATTTTAAGGAACAACAATAAATACTTGCTGCAGTGGTCAATATTGAACTCCTAGGTGACTACAATAAAGTGCTGTCAAAAAAGAAAAGAAAAAAGGTGACTACAATAATGTAGATTATCTCAAACATTAAAGCCATCACTATCTGATGTTACTTGGTAGGTTAAGTAATAGAAAAATCAAAACTTTAGTACTACAAGACACCACCTTTGACTCATCTCCCACTTGCCAACGAGAAACACGACCCGTAATTCTACTTTTCTCCCTCACTTACTCTATTATATATTACACACACTTGTGACAGATCATTAACAAACCAGGAGAAAACATGGCTCAGAACGATACAGTGAAGCTAATAGGTTCTTGGTCTAGCCCTTTTGCTCTTAGGGCACGAGTGGCTCTACACTTGAAATCTGTCAAGTACGAGTATTTGGACGAACCTGATGTTCTCAAGTCGAAGAGTGAACTCCTTCTCAAGTCTAACCCTATCCACAAGAAAGTCCCTGTTCTCATCCATGGTGACGTCTCGATCTGTGAGTCTCTCAACATCGTTCAGTACGTCGATGAGGCTTGGTCCTCTGATCCTTCTATCCTTCCTTCTCAACCCTACGATCGAGCATCTGCTCGGTTCTGGGCTCAGTACGTTGACGACAAGGTAACGAGTTTAGACTAAATTCCATTGATGGATCTCTGTTGGATTTATATACATGCTCTGTTTTTTCTTGTTTAAAGTTGAAACTTTTGACTGAAGTCTAGCTAAAAGCTTGGATCTTGACACTCGAATACAGATCTGACTGATTGAGATCAGATTTAATCTGTTACTGCTTGTTAAAATATTTGAAAGTTTTGATCTTTACATTCGAAATAGAGATCTGACTGGATTGTGATTCGATTAGAAATAGAAGGAAACAGAGGTTTAGTCAACTCTAAGAGTTTTATTTTATATTATGTGTGCGAAACAGTGCTTTGAGTCGTTGGATGCGGTGGCCGGAGCAAAAGACGATGAAGGGAGAATGGCGGCGGCGGGAAAGCTGATGGAGTGTTTAGCGATACTAGAAGAGACGTTTCAGAAGAGCAGCAAAGGATTAGGGTTCTTCGGAGGAGAAAACATTGGCTACCTAGACATTGCATGTGGGACACTTTTGGGTCCGATCTCTGTGATCGAGGCGTTTTCCGGCGTCAAGTTTCTCCGGGAAGAGACAACACCTGGGTTGATCCAATGGGCCGAGAGGTTTAGGGCCCATGAAGCTGTTAAGCCTTACATGCCAACGGTTGAAGAGTTCGTTGCATTCGCAAAGAAGAAGTTCAATGTTCAGTGATGTGTTTGCTTCTAATGCAAAAGCAATGTGTGGGGAATATGAATAAATGATGTTTTGTCTTCTAAGAATTAAGATATTATAAGTTCTTCGTATTTTGCCAAAACATATATATGCCACTTGGATTTTTCTTTCTTCCTTCATGTGATTAATTTATTTTACAATCTTTTCATATTGGTTAATGCATTAAAGTTATTATAGAGATAAAACTAAAAACATTGCAAATACGAAATTAGTCAAGGAAACCTTACCTTTTAATCAATTTCACTAAGTTTTGTGAAAACTATTCATGCCTTAGGGGGTGTATTCAACTCATATTTTTAAGTGATTTGAGTTTTTATGGGTTTTTAAATAATTTTGATGATTTTATGGAAGTTAATATAATTTATTGTAAATTCTTCCAAATCCCCACCTAAAACAATAAGATTTAGATTTCTATATTTTTAAATAAGGAAATCCTCTCAGATCCTCTTAAATTCTTCAAAATCATTAAAAACCAAATCCACAAATTAGTTTCAATAACACTGAATTTTAAAGTGGATTTTAAAATCATTAATTCATTAACACTGGATTTTGTTAGATTTTTAAAATCTATAATTGAATAACATAGGATTTGTAAAAAAATTACAAATCCTTTAAAATACTAGTTTGAATATACCCCTTCAGTGATATAAATAGATATAATTATACCATATTAAAAAGATTGCCATGCGAAATCGGTCAAACCGCATTGTATGGATATATATATTGAATAAGATTTCACAAATTTACAACAACTCAATCAGACAACAAGAATTTGAAACAGCCAAACCATGAAATCATCAGACATAGTTCTAAATTGCATAATTATATTCTCTTTCTTCGCTCTACATGAGTGTACGTATAACGATTTTTAAATATATATATATACATGGCGTATATGTCAAATGTTGTCTTTTTAAAATTTAATCGTCAAAACTTATGATTGTGTGTTTTCATATCAACGCGTAGGTGAGAGGATGGAGGCCAAACACAAAGAGAATTCCAGCGAAATCTATGTACCACCATGTTACAAAACCTTTTGCTCATTCAAACTTGAAAGGAATTGCTGGTGCTGTTTCACACCTACAACTCGCAAAACTAATTGTTGGGGAGTAAAATATCCCAACGCCGAAAAAATTTGCTTCGAAGTATGTTCAAAGAAGATTTAAAACTTTTTATTAAAGAATAAGAATGTACTCTTAAGAATGTTCAATTTAATACTATTCGGTATACATATTGAATGAGAAGATTGAAATGTAACTCATAGAGGTTTTCAAGAATGATTAGTCATTTTTTATTTCAATAAAACCTTTGGCTTCTTCTGTCCGCTTTAATGCTTTTATTTGAAGGCGAGAAAAATCAAAGGGACACGTCACTGGTAACAACAAGACACGAACTCGTGTGTTTTGTTCGGAAAAAAATAATAACTTGAATGATTGATGACGACGACAATCAAAATGCAAAAATCGCTGTCCTATCTCAAATAATCCGAGACGAAAGTGTTCCTGTCGAAAGCGACGAACTTTCAGCTAGAAGAAGGAAGCTCTGACTCTTGAAATGGAGAAAACACTTGGATGTGTTCGGTGGGGTTATGAGGTTAATGCTTCTTCTGATGATTGCATCGACGCTATTAACTCATATTATCAACAGGTTCCGCTTCAATTATCCCTTTCTTTTGTTACAGACACATCATGAAATTTGATATTGAACATCCGAATCGGATTGATTGGTTACAAACAACACACTACTTACGTGGCTTAAGATTCTCGATTCGAATTGAGGTTTCATTAAATTGTGATTCCTTGATAGGATTTATGATTAGGGTTTGATTTTTGATGTAGCTGAATTTGGTGAGGTTTCCATTACGATCTTGTGGGTAGTCTCTGCTCTGTTTTTGGATTACTATAATTCGTAAAGTTTCCATCTTTGTAATTTCATCTCAGTGATTCTTGTTGTTGATCATGTTCTGTGGTTGATGAAGGTTCTTAGCTATGGGAGGAATAGGAAAGTGATTCTAAAAGCACCATTCTACGATAAAGATTGTGTTTTGGGCAATATTTTAGCTGCTCATTACCTTTCCTCATCTGACCCTTCCAGAGCTAAATCCTATGCTGAAGCTGCAGCATCCAATCTTGTCAGTCTTATTATATATTCACTGCCTTTGTAGTTCATTTTCTACTTTGTGTTTTTGGGGAAAATTCTTAGTTTAGTTCCATTCCTTTTACTTCAGGAACAATCAACACCTTATGAGAAAGCGGTATACGAGGCTGTTACTTACCTGATCTCCGAGGACAGGGATGACGATTTGGCTTTTGAAATGCACACTGAGGTTGGTTCTCACTTCCATTGTTGGTTTAACTGAAATTATTATAGAGTCTAGTGTTATCTCTTTGAATCTGGCACCAATACAATTGTAATGTTTGGAATGTAAACTTCTGTGGCTTTCTGATGATTCTCAGTCCTAACTAAGTACATATGCGTAATTCTCTGAAACTCACTTTAGTTAGTTTTGCTATGTCATTTTGAGTTTTTTTGTTGAATCCTAATTGTGGTTTGCAGCTACTTAAAAGATTCCCAAAGGATTTGGTCTCTTTGAAGAGAGCACAGTTTTTAAGTTTCTACATGGTTCAACCTGCTCCCTTTTTGAGTCTTGTTCAGCAGGTACTTTAGTTCTCATTTAATTGACGATCACTGAATGATTCACCTGTCTAAGGCTACTAAGGTTGATTGTTTCTGCTTATTATTGTAGGTTTTACCTGCAAATCAAGAAGAAAGTTACATACACGGTATACTTGCGTTCCCACTGTTAGAACTTGGTCGAATGGAAGAAGCTGCTGCAGCTTCCAGAAAAGGCTATGAGATAAACAAAGAAGACGCCTGGGCACATCACTGTGTGAGTTTCTCTAATAATTTTGACATGACATGAGCATTTACACTCAGTTTCCATGTAAATTTTTCAGTCAGTAGTTTTTACTGATGATGTTTTCTATCTATCTTACCTTTTGTTGCAGTTGTGTCATGTTTTTCAACATGAATGTCGGTTTAAAGAAGCAGTGGAGTTCATGGAAGCACTCGCTGAATCTTGGCCTTCTTGCTCATCCTTCATGTAAAGCATTTCTCACTTACTTGAAGGCTCTCACATTTTATCAAGCTCTTCTCTATCATTTAGAATCCTTGGTAATTATTTTGCAAACATGTATAAAATTGTCAGGTATACACACAATTGGTGGCATGTTGCTCTTTGTTACTTAGAAGGAGGGTCACCAATGAGTAAAGTAGAGGAGATTTATGATCATTACATATGGAAAGAATTGGAGAAAGAAGACGCTGTTCCTCCTGAGGTAATCCTTTTTTCGATTTAGAAATCTATGCTTTTATTTCCTCTATCCAATATTCAGCTCTCTGCAACTCTTTAGGTTTATCTCAATGCGCTGGGCTTGTTGCTACGTTTAGATGTAAGAGATGCTCTTGATGGTTTTGAAGACCGTCTCAAAATCCTTGCAGTTCGTTTAACCAATAAGGTAAGCCATACACTAGTGGTATATCATTCCATTATCGTTTGCAATTACGTGTTCGCTTATTCAATAGGTTTTTGTATTTCTCGAACACTTGCTTTAAACATTTCAGGCAAACTGGTATTTGGAGTGGCACCTCGATATATTGACAGTTTGGGCACTAGCAAAGGTTGGAGAGACTACAAGAGCTCGTGAATTACTCGAGGGTCTGAAGCTCCGGTTAGTGTGTGAATATCTTTTCTTCTACAGTTCCTAATTGATCCCGGATTTGTCGTGAACCTGTGTTGTTCTTGCAGATTATCGAAGATGAACAAAAAGAAACAACAAGTGATGCAGAAAGGGGTTCAAGTTTGTTTATTCTCCCTCTTTCACCATTATTTTCATTGTAACTACTACTCAATATCAGTCTTGTTTTCATATCAGCTAGGGGAAGCAGTGTATGAATTTGCAAGGGGTAACTACAAAAAGGCTTTAGAACTACTCGGTTCAGAGTTTAACGCCACTGGTTACAAGGTAAAATAAATCTCCAGGAACTAACTCAAAAACTCTCTGGATCAAAACACATTTTGATGGTTCTTTATCAACTGTTTGATGGTTAAATAATAGATCGTTGGAGCATCAGATGAACAAATAGATGTTTTCAACGAAATGTGGTGCCAACTGCTGCTAAAGACAGGCCAATCCTCCACTGGTACGGCGTGTTCTAGAATCTAACTCGGTTTAATTGGATATTTCATCTTGTTTGGAATAACGATTTACGTTCTTGGCTCTGATCTATGCAGCCAAAGAAGTGATCAGAGAGAGGATAAAGGTCAGAGATGGTGTACCTTTCATGTGGCGTTTGCTGGTAATATAAAACATGCGTTACGAAGCAGAACCTCACATTGTTTTATCATATGTAAATGAGTTTTGCGATGATAAAAAGATGTCGTTTGTGGTGGCAGGAGAAGAGTTACACCATGGAAGGCAATGCAGAGGCTGAGAGTGCAGCAGAGAGAGCTAAGAAGCTGGAATCTTGTTATTTCTAACTCTGCTTCACAAATGAAAACAATGAGTATACATATGTATACGCTTTGTTTTGAGTAAATAGTATAGAGTAAACTCCTTTGGAATCGGTTTGTGTGTACAGACTACAGAGAATAAAGTAAAGTAACTTTTACTTGTAGCCAAAAACAAATGTGTTTTCATTACCAAAAAAAAAAAAAACAAATGTGTTTCCAGAATAAAGCCCACTATTTTCTACTAATTTCAATTTTAGGCTTCAAATGTTAACTTGATTTAAGTCTAATTGGTGGATTTTTTTTTTTTTAAATATCATGTAATTGGTGGAATATGTTTGCTTAATTGAATGCAAAAATATGTTGATGGAATTTGTGTATTTGGCTGAAATTGGGGAATTAGAGTAAATTTTCAAATACATTTACCCAAAAAGTTTCAAGAAAAATTCACCCATCAAAAACATTTTTATTGTTTTATAATCGTATATTTTCCGGTGAGTCAAAATATGTATCTTTACGTTTAATGTTATTTTCCATTTGTTTTGTTTTTTTTTTCCCTTTCCGACACAATTTTGGTTTTTCTTCAATTGCAAGCCGACATAAAAAAAAAAAAAAAAAGTTCAATTGCAAAAGTATATATAAAATTGAGTAACCTAAAGCTTCTGCGATTATAGTCTCTCGAACGTTGTTCTGCCTCACTCACAAAATCCTCTGATTCACTGGAGAAATCTCAATGTCTGAAGCGGAGGAGAAGAAGATTGCTACGGAGATGGAGCGAAAATTGAGAAACGAAGAGAAGGCTAAAGAGAAGGAGATGAAGAAGCAAAGGGCTTTGGAGAAAGCAAGGTCTGGACAAGTTATCTTCAAGTCAACAAAACCTAAAACTATCTCAGACAAGAAGAAGATCAGCAACGAAGACGAAGCGTTCGTCGACCCAGAAACTCCTCTCGGCGAGAAGAAAAGGTTATCTTCACAGATGCCCAAACAATACAATCCTTCTTCAGTTGAGAAATCGTAAGTTCCCTCTAAAACCCTAATTGATCGATTGATTTATTGATTCACAAATTTCATAACTTTGACCTCATGTTGTGGTTTTTTGTGTTCAGATGGTATGAATGGTGGGAGAAATCTGAGTTTTTCAAAGCTGATGCCAAGAGTTCAAAACCGAGTTTTGTGATTGTTCTTCCTCCTCCGAACGTTACTGGAGCTTTACATATTGGGCACGCACTGACATGTGCAATTCAAGACACACTGATTCGTTGGAAGAGAATGTCTGGTTTTAATGCTTTGTGGGTGCCTGGGTTTGACCATGCCGGTATTGCTACACAGCTTGCTGTCGAGAAACGTCTCACCCGTGAAACAGGAAAGACCAGGCATGACTTTGGCCGTGAAGAGTTCTGGAACCATGTCTGGCAGTGGGAGAACAAGTATGGTTGTACAATACAAGCTCAGCTACGTCGAATGGGATCATCTCTTGATTGGTCCCGTGAGTGTTTTACAATGGACGAGCAAAGATCGAAGGCTGTCACTGAGGCCTTTGTAAAGTTACACAAGGAAGGGCTTATCTACAGAGATCAACGGATTGTGCATTGGGACTGTTTCCTTAGAACAGCCCTATCTGACGGTGAGGTTGTGCATAAACTTATCAAGGAAAGGACACCGATGAATGTCCCTGCATGGATATGAGAAGATTTCGGTGTTATCACTTCGTTTGCTTACCCTCTTGAGAGAGGAGATGGTGAGATTGTTGTTGCTACCACTAGGGTGGAAACAATGCTCGGCGATACCGCTATTGCTGTTCATCCTGATGATGCAAGATACAAGCATCTTCACGGAGAGTTTGCTGTGCATCCATTCAATGGACGAAAGCTACCAATCATATGTGATGAGGAACTTGTTGATCAAAATGCTGGTACTGGTTGTGTTAAGGTCACTCCAGCACATGACCCTAAGGATTTCAAGGCACGAAAGCGCCACAATCTGGAGCTTATCAGCATATTAACCGACGACGGGAGGATCAACGCGAATGGTGGGCATGAATTTGCAGGGATGCCACGCTTTGCGGCTCGTGAAGCTGTTGTTGAAGCTCTGCGTAAGAAGGGGTTGTACAGAGGTGTGGAAAACAAGGAAATGCGAATTGGATTTTGCTCAAGAAGTAATGATGTTGCTGAGCCTATGATAAAGCCTCAGTGGTACGTGAGTTGTAGCGTGATGGCAAAGGAGGCTCTTGATGTTGCTGCCAACGGGAAGATCGAGTTTATTCCCAAGCGTACTCAGCAGAATGGAAAAGATGGTTAGAGAACATATATGACTGGTGCATCTCGACTCTCGAGACAGCTTTGGTGGGGTCACAGAATACCGGCATGGTACGCCACTCTAGAAGAAGATCAGCGTAAAGAAGCAGGTGCCTACAGCGACCATTGGGTCGTTGCTAGAAACGAGGAAGAAGCTCGAAAAGAGGCTGCGGATAAATTTGCTGGGAAGAAGTTGTTGGAGCTCTCCCAAGATCCTGATGTGCTTGACACCTGGTTTTCTTCGGGGCTCTTTCCGTTATCTGTTTTGGGATGGCCAGATCAAACTGAGGACTTGAAAGCTTTCTATCCAACGTCTGTTCTTGAAACTGGGCATGACATTCTGTTTTTCTGGGTTGCTCGCATGGTTATGTTAGGAATGAAAGTGGGTGGTGGTGATGTTCCGTTCAGGAAGGTATTTTTTCATCCCATGATACGTGATGCACATGGGCGCAAGATGTCAAAGTCTCTTGGAAATGGCATTGATCCGCTTGAAGTCATTAACGGTGTAACTCTTGAACGTCTACACGCCAGGTTAGAAGAAGGTAACTTGGATCCAAAGGAACTGGTTGTTGCCAAGGAGGGACAGGTTAAGGATTTTCCTAATGGTATCCCTGAATGTGGCGCTGACGCTCTTCGATTTGCGCTTGTATCCTACACTGCTCAGTCTGATAAAATCAACATGGATGTCCTCCGAGTTGTTGGTTACCGCCAATGGTGTAATAAGCTGTCGAACGCCGTCAGATTTGCGATGATGAAGCTTGGCGATGATTATACTCCTCCTGTGAAACCTCTAAGCCCTGAAAGCATGCCATTCAGCTTCCAGTGGATTCTTTCTGTACTAAATAAGGCAATATCGAAGACAGTGGATTCCTTGAATGCTTTTGAGTTATCGGATGCAACCAACACGGTGTATGCCTGGTGGCAATACCAATTCTGTGATGTATTTATTGAGGCAGTTAAGCCTTATTTTTCTGCTGACAACCCAAGTAGGACTGATGCACAAGATACTCTCTGGGTGTGTCTTGAGACTGGCTTGAGATTGTTGCACCCATTTATGCCTTTTATTACAGAAGAGCTGTGGCAGCGGTTGCCCTCATCGCAAGACTTTGAACGGAAGGGGTCTATCATGATATGTGACTACCCATCTCCCATAGAGAAGTGGACAAACGATAAGGTGGAGGCAGAAATGGACATGGTTCTGGCGACCGTGAACACTCTCAGGAGAGCTGCAGAGTCGCTAGAGAGACAGAGGAATGAAAGATTACACGCGTTTGCTCTGTGTGAAAACGCATTAACATTGGGGATTGTGCAATCCCATGAGCTGGAAATCAGAACTCTGGCAAATCTCTCGTCCTTTGAGGTTGTGTTGAAGGGAGAAGACAAAGCAGCTCAATCTGGATCTGCTGTTGTTGAGACGGTGAACGAGAACCTCAAGGTGTATCTCAAAGTGGATGGTGCAGCCATTGATGTAGGAGCTGAACGTGAGAAAACCATGAACAGGATAAAAGAAAGTCAAAAGCAACAGGAGAAGTTGCAGAAGGTTATGGGGGTGAGTGGTTATGAAGAGAAGGCCCCTGCAAACATAAAGGAAGAGAATTTGAAAAAGCTTAAAAAGCTTATTGAAGAACTTCAATTTCTGAATGACCATCTTCAGAGACATCAATAACAAGGTAGGAGGAAGCTGTGGAACAAGGCTGTTGCTGCTTCTGTTACCGTTCAAGAATCTTATACACACGATACAACCAACGTGTCGGCAATTTATCAAACAGTTTACGATTTGTTTGCTCTGTTGATGATGTAGCTTGTAACTTTGATTATGCAACTTATCTTTTAATTATGCTATTATAAAAGTTAGTTTAATAACCCATTCTGTGTATCTGATCTTTTTCTTTTTGTTTAATGACCCCATTGTATTCAAAGATAAAATTCGAAGAATCTTTGTTTCTTTTTCTTTTTGTTTAATGGACAAAAAACACGAGTTCGTATTGATTTTATGTAAACCATGAAACTCTCTGACGTTTCCTGCTTGGAGAAGAGTTATGTCTGTTGTTTTTTTGGATATGACGGATTCATCTTTCAAAAGTGAATGCGTAGAAAAGTAATAAAGAATAAAGAACTGTTGTGTGTTCTTTACCACTAAGTAACTTGAGAGTTGAGATTATTAAAGCTTAATTTAGCCGACAAAAAGAGGAAGAAGCTTTCTCTCCATTGTCACGAAAAGAATGTCCATTGTTTTCGCTTTAATATAATCTTTCTGGTGCTACCGGTATTTTACAATGTTGAACCCTGGATTTTTCGGAAACAGAAGGGTCCTTTTGAGATGGATTTTGAAGAGCACTCGAAAAGATTTAGCGAGGAGAAGATACAGCGATGGAGGAGAGCCATGAATTTAGTTGGAAATATCTCCGGATTTGTTTTCAGGTATGTCTCCTTTATCTTCATCTCTAATCTTATTCCTCACGCAACCTCTGCATCTTATAATATTTTTTGAAATGGGACAACATTTTATATCATATGTTTGGTAGATATTTTGACATCTCATCTTAAATTTGTTATATCATTCATTTATGCGGCTATTTGTTCTCTGATTATCTTCCCTAAGACATGGTCCCAAAACTAAAGATGATTGTTGACATGGCTTTTTTCTCTTCTTTTCTTCCCATCTTGGATTTTTCTGAATTTTCCGGATCTTTAAGTTTCTTGAGAAATCATCTCCTCGTTTTAATTTCCTATGAGTCATCAACCTTAACTATTTCCAACAAAATAACTGAGTTATGTAGTCGCCTTTGCTATCAAACTTGAGCTTTAGTTACGCACCCACATGTTCATAACATGAGTTCTTATGCCAGTTTGTCAAGAATTTAACCAAGAGTTTCGTTCAAGCTTGTCATACAAGAAAACTCTCAACTCTCACGGATGAGATATATAGAAATGTAAATGAGACAGAGAGTTTTAGGACTTGAGAATAACCAGTGGCGGGTTTACGGCTACATATCGCCGACATACAGTACATTCTAGAAATCCTAAGAAATTGTTTTACTACCTTTGAACACAATCACAAACTAACAACTCTCTTGGCCAGGGGCTACATCTTTTTCTCTTTCTTGTTTCTCAATTCTCACAAACTAGAACAACATGCTCTGTTTCTTAATTATTTAAGTAAAAGCATAGCCGAAACCGAAAATAACATTAACGGTATGCAGAGCCTCTCCATCTTTGCCCCATTTTTTGGTACTGCTTTTGCTAATTCTCTGAACACTAGGTTCCAACACATTGTCACTTTGGTAGACTGATTGATTTTTGAAACCTTCTACCTGAACTTGCGACTTTCATCATCTGCTAAAAAGACTATGATTCTTGTAATGTGATATATATATCTTGGAAAAACTCGGCTTCAACCCTCAAAAGATAAGGTATATGACACTACGTGTCGTTCTGATTGGCTATATATAATGTGATATATATAAGAAACTGCGTGACGTTTCTAGAGTTAGAGAAAAGGCGTTGTATGCGAGACTTTTTTTTTTTTTTTTTTTTTTTTTTTGTCAACGAGTCTTTGTTTTCATTTTGACGGATCTAGACTTTTGTTTTTACATGAACAGAAAATAGAAAGTGAGTGACACTCCCAAATCCAAATTCGAAAGCTTCGTCTTCATCGTCTGCTCAAGCGAAATCCGGAGATTTTGTCGATTGTGTTCGCGAAATTGAGCAACTGATCGAACTGCGTGAGTTCCTCTTAGACCACCGTCGAGCTGAAGAAGGAGATTGTTGTTGGTGGCGTTGGAGATATTTGAGAATCCGAGCAAAAATCGACCGCCGTGAAGTGATTTGGAGGAGATCGGAGTTGAGATTCCAAAGATGGAGGCTGAAGTTGTCTCGAAGCCGCATAGGCTCAAGTTTGACGTGTTTCTCAGCTTCCGAGGCGAAGATACGCGCCACAACATCACAGAGCGTCTCTATGACGCGCTCAATCGCAAGGAGAAGCTTCGGGTCTTCCGCGACAACGAAGGTATGGAACGAGGGGATGAGATTGCTCCGAGTCTCATCGCAGCCATGGAGGACTCGGCGGCTTCCGTCGTTGTCTTATCACCTAGGTACGCTGATTCTCACTGGTGCCTAGATGAATTAGCTAAGCTCTGTGATCTGAGAGCATCTCTCAAACGTCCCATGATACCTATCTTCTATGAGGTCGATCCCTCTCATGTCCGCAAACAGAGCGATCATTTTGTGAAGGATTTTGAAAAACACTCGAAAAGATTTGGCGAGGAGAAGATACAGAGATGGAGAGGAGCTATGAAATTAGTTGGGAATCTCTCTGGATTTGTATGGAGGTAGGATTCTTCTATTTGTCAGAATTGAATTTAGGATGTGAATGCTTTTTGTTTGAAATTCTGTGGTGTTTTTTGGAATTTGGCAGAGAAGACTCGGTTGATGATGACATGGTTGGGCTTGTGGTGAAAAGGGTTTTAGCTGAAGTGAGCAATACACCAGAGAAAGTGGGAGAATACACTGTTGGGCTGGAATCACGTGTCCAGGATTTGATGAATCTGTGTGACATTGAAACTAGTTCCGGTGTTCAAGTCCTGGGACTTTACGGTATGGGTGGTATTGGGAAGACGACCCTTTCAAAAGCCTTCTATAACAAGATCGTTGGGAACTTCGAGGATCATCGAGTTTTCATCAAAGATGTTCGGGAAAGATCATTGGACCAAGACGGCTTAGTCAATCTACAAAAAGAGTACCTCAAAGTACTTAATTCTTTGGTACCTCAAATAGAAGATGTTAACATAGGCCGGGAAAAGATAAAAGAAAATGTTCATGAGAAGAAGATTGTTGTGGTTTTAGATGATGTTGATAGCATAGACCAGGTTGCTGCGCTGGTCGGTGAAACAAGATGGTATAGTGAAGGAAGTCTTATAGTCATCACTACCCGAGATGAAGAGGTACTGGATAGCCTCTCAGTGAACCAACGATATGAGGTCAAGTGCTTGAGTGAAACGCAGGCACTGAAGTTGTTTAGTTTTTATGCGCTACGAAAAGAAAACCCACCAACAGAGAGTCTTTTGGAGTTATCCAAGAAGATTTTCGAGATAACGGGACTGTTGCCACTGGCTGTTAAAGTGTTTGGTTCTCATTTGTATGACAAGGACGAAAACGAATGGCGAGTTGAACTAGAGAAGCTGAAAAAGATCCAACCAGGCAAACTTCACAGTGTTCTGGCTCTGAGTTTCGAATCGTTAGACGATGAAGAAAAGAAAATATTCCTGGACATTGCGTGTCTCTTTCTCAGAATGGAAATAACCAAAGAAGAAGTTGTCGATGTACTGAAGGGATGTGGGTTAAACGCTGAGGCTTCTGTCAAAGTCCTCATACAGAAATCTCTCCTTAGGATCAAGAACAACGATACTCTCTCGATGCATGATCAGATAAGAGACATGGGTAGGGAGATTGTGCTTAAAGAAAGCAGAGATGATCTTGGCATGCGAAGTAGACTCTGGAATCGTGGTGAAATAATGAACGTATTGAACTATATGAAGGTATTTTCAGACTATAGTTATATATAAATTTATATATGTGATATTGTGATGTCCTATACCTCATAACCTTGTTGTTTTCTGTAATGGGATAACAGGGAACAACATCCATCAGAGGAATCGTGTTTGACTTCAGAAAGAAGTTTGTTTGGGACCCCACTGCAAAGGATATTGCGTTGATGAATCTGCAGAACAATCCGGGTATCAAATCTTGGTATAATTACCTGAAGCATAAATTTTTATACCTTTTGTTTTTTCTTTTCTTTTTCAAAAAATTTATACCATTTCAAGAAGAGGAAGAGCCAAAAAGTTCTGAAATCACCATCCGGGTAGAGCCTTTCGTACCAATGAAGAACTTGAGACTTCTTCAGATTAATCATGTGAATTTAGAAGGAAATCTAAAACTCCTCCCATCTGAACTCAAGTGGATACAGTGGAAAGGTTGCCCCTTACAAATTCTCCCTCCGGATTTCCTTGCAAGGCAACTTGGTGTTCTTGATCTTTCAGAGAGTAGAGTAAGACGAATCAAGACTTTGCGAAGCAAATCCGTAAGCTTTCTCTTATTTCATATAGCATGGGGAATTATATAGTTTCAAGTTAAAGTCTCACTGCTAAAACATTTCTCTGTTTCTTTCAGGCGGATAAGAATTTGAAGGTTGTAAATTTGCGTGGTTGCCACAGGTTAGAAGAAATTCCTGATTTATCAAACCATCAAGCCCTAGAGAAGCTTGTTTTCGAGGGATGCAAGCTTTTGGTGAAGGTTCCTACATCAGTTGGTAATCTGGGCGCATTGATTCACCTGGACTTCAAAAAATGTTCAAACCTTGCTGAATTTCTTGTGGATGTTTCTGGACTGAAGCTTCTTGAAAAACTTTTCCTCTCTGGCTGTTCAAATCTGAGTGTGTTACCAGAGAACATTGGTGCTATGAAAAAGTTGAAAGAGCTTCTTCTTGATGGGACTGCGATAAAGAAATTGCCAGATTCTTTTAATCGCCTCCAAAAGCTTGAAAAGCTTAGTCTAAAAGGTTGTAGATCTTTGCAAAAGCTACCTAAGTTCATAGGAACGTTGACATCACTGGAGAAGCTATTTCTTAATGATACTGCATTGCATGATCTTCCTAGTTCTATTGGAGATCTTGAAAATCTCCAGAAGCTGCATCTGATGCGCAACGCAAAGCTTTCTAAGATTCCTGACACTATCAATAAGCTCATATCATTGAAGGAATTATTCATCAACGGAAGCGCGGTGGAGGAGCTACCTCTAGATCACGGCTCACTGCCATGTTTGAATGATCTCTCAGCAGGAGATTGCAAATCACTGAAACAGGTTACTAGTTCAATAGGTGGATTAAATGCTCTTCACCAACTTCAGTTGCAGAACACCCCAATTGAAACTCTACCAGAAGAGATTAGTCACTTGCACTTTATCCGAACACTTGAGTTGAGGAACTGCAAATCTCTGAAGTTTCTGCCTGAATCAATCGGAGATATGGACACACTCGAAAGGTTACACATTGAAGGCTCTAACATTGAGAAACTGCCTGATGGTTTTGGCAAGCTGGAAAACTTAGTCTTACTCCGAATGAACAACTGTAAAAAGATCAAGAGGCTTCCTAACTCATTTGGGAACTTGAAATCTCTTCGCCATCTTCGTATGAAGGAAACTTCTGTGGTAGAGTTGCCAGAAAGTTTCGGAAACCTCTCAAAACTAATGGTATTGAAAATGATGAAGAAGCCTCTATTTAGAAGTTCTGAAAGTGAAGAACCTCATTTTGTAGAAGTACCAAACTCTTTCTCAAACCTCTTGTTGCTTGAGGACCTGGATGCTCGTAGTTGGGGAATATGGGGTAAAATCCCAGATGTTCTTGAGAAGATGTCGTCTTTGAAGAAACTGAAGCTGGGGAATAATTATTTTCACAGCCTTCCGTCTAGCCTCGAGGGGTTATCAAATCTCAAAAGCCTTTCATTGTATGACTGCCGAGAGCTCAAGTGTGTTCCGCCTCTTCCGTTGAAACTGGAGAAGCTAATCCTGGCAAACTGCTTTTCATTGGAGAGTATATCCGACCTTTCCAACCTGAAGATCTTGAAAGATCTCAATGTCACAAACTGTGAGAAAGTAGTTGATATTCCAGGCCTAGAGCACTTGACGGCTCTGAAAAGATTATACATGAGTGGTTGTAACTCCACCTGCTCATTTGCAGTAAAGAAAAGACTTTCCAAGGTAATTCCGCAAACTCAATAAAATCTCAATTAGGTGAAGCCTAGTGTCTGTTAAAAACTTGCTTCTCTCATTGCAGGCTTCTATGAAATTGCTGTGGAATTTGAGCTTGCCTGGAAACAGAATCCCTGACTGGTTCTCACAAGGCCCTCTCACGTTTTCAGCTCAACCGAACAGAGAGCTCAGAGGCGTAGTCCTTGCTGTTGTTGTGGCTCTTAACCACGAAACTAAAGATGACTACCAGCTGCCTGATGTGATGGAGGTTCAAGCCCAAATTCTCAAACTTGATCAAGCCTTATACAGCCAAACATTACACCTCTCTGGAGTGCCTAGAACAAGTGATGATCAACTCCACATCTGCCGTTACTCAGCTTTGCACCCAATGCTTATGGCGTTGAAAGACGGGTACACCATCCAGGTGATCAAACGTGAACCGCCATTCATACAAGGCGTTGAGCTAAAGAGGCATGGGATTCACCTGGTTTACGAAGGGGATGATGACTTTAAAGGCGAAGAACATTTATTAACCGAGTCACAGTTAACCGTTTCTCAAAAACTTGCCAATTTCTTCAGATCTTTCGATGAAGGTGAAAGCCAGCTCAGAGAGTGAATCTACTGTTACATGATCTGCTACGGCGCTACCTCAGAGAAGTTATCAAACTGCTCACAATAAATCTTATGAATACAAACTGTTTGTCCCTCAAATATAATGTTTCCTTCAAATAAGCCGCTAAATAGCAAACACTATAAATATATCTTTATACTTTTCTTACTTTATTCCCTCAGAACCAGACTTATTAAGGAAACTACACTCTATTCAGGCACTTGTCTTACTTATATCATCTTGACAAAAGAATGTTCAAATATTAGCATGATAACCTTTACTAGAGACTATCGTTTTTTCTTTTCTTCACTGCTATATATGCTAAAAGGAAAAAGATTCTTTTTCTTTTGACGGCTTCAATCAACAAAAGGTCAATGCGTAGAAAACATATAATAAAACCTGTTGTTGCGTGTGTGCGCACTCACGAAAAAGACATCTGCATCCTTTCCGCCGTCTTGCAAACCTGAAATAGCACTGTGTGCCGTTCTGAATTATTTTGCACATGGAACTGTGTGACGTTTCCGGTTTGGAGAAGAGTCATGTCGTTGTTTATGACTGGGAATTAAAATATAGTAAAACTGTTGTGTGTGATGGTAACACTAAAAAGTCTAAAATTAATATACTAGTATAAAACTTCGCTACGGATTCACATGAAGAGTTTCTTCATCATTTGACTTTCATAACTTGATTTCGAAGAGAAAAGAATCGGAGATGAAGAAGACCGAGGCTACTGTTTCCAATCCGCGTTCGAGGGTCAAGTGGGACACATTCCTCAGTTTCCATGGAGAAACGAGCCACGATTTCACGGGACGTCTCTATGAAGCGTTCGACAAGGAACAGGTCCGGGTCTGGAACGATGATGCGGAACAAGGGGATCATCATGATGAGCTCCGTCCAAGTGTCGTGGAGGCTATAGAGGACTCGGTGGCTTATGTCCTAGTTTTATCCCCTAGCTACGCTAACTCTCACCTCCGCCTCGAAGAATTAGCTAAGCTCTGTGATTTGAAATCATCTCTGAACCGTCTGGTGTATCCGATCTTTTATATGATCCAACCATGGGAAGTTAGGGAACAGGACGGTCCTTTCAAAGACGATTTTGCACAATATTCCGAAAGATTTGGTAAGGAGAAGATTCAGCGATGGAAGGATTCTTTGGAATTAGTCGGAAGTATCTCCGGATTGATTTACGAGTATGACTTCAATTTCTCATCTCTAATCTTATTGGTCGCACAAATCCCTCATTTATAATCGTTTTTATTCAAATGATGTCATCTATATTAAGCATACACATTGTTTTTTTTGTCCTTTGCTTAGTAAAGATGATTGTTGATCTCTCTTCTTTATTTGGAAGCTTGGATCTTTCTATTTGCACTTATGACTCCATATATATCTCATCATCTATATATAATCATCTTCATTTGTAAAGCATGTAGACATACATAGTTTGATAACTTGGATTACGAATGTGGCTGCTTTTTGTTGAACTTCTGTGATTTTTTTGGTACTTTGCAGAAAAAAAAAAGATAAAGATTATGATGAAGGCGAAGACAGAAAGAAATTGGATAACATGATAGAGCTGGTAGTGAAAAGTGTTTTAGCTAAAGTGAGGGATTCACCAGAGAAAGTGGCAGATTATTCTGTTGGGCTGGAATCACGTGTCGAGGATTTGACGAAACTGCTCGACTTTAAATCCAACTCTGGCGTTCAGATCCTGGGACTTCATGGTATGGGTGGTATTGGCAAGACGACCCTTGCAAAATCCTTTTATAACAAGATCATTGTAAACTTCGAGGATCGTCATCGAGTTTTCATCAAAGATGTTAGAGAAAGATCATTGGACCAAGACGGCATAGTCAATCTACAAAAAGTGTTCCTCAATGCACTTACTTCTTCGGTACCTCAAATTGAAGATGTTAGCAGAGGCCGGGAAAAG
>OVAQ01000173.1:0-45293 GCA_900406345.1 Erysimum cheiri | reverse complement strand
AATGGTAGAGATTAAAGGGTTTGGAGTAACAATGAAAGAGAAGTACCTGGTAGAGCATTTCTTGGACTACTTCCCTTGTTTGAAGGAGATGAGGATCTATATTGAAGAGGATGGTATGACACAGGTTGTGAACGACCCTCAAGCGTCTAAACTTGTCTTGGATGAGATGGAAGAGTACAACGAGTTATATCGTTGTAATGTCAAGATATACTTGTGTAGGAAGAAGTCGACTGCACTATGAAGAACAAAGCCTCCTCAGAATTTGTTTTGGGTTCTATTTTGTCAAATCGGCTTGAAAACTGTCTCAAACCAAACCAATCCCAAAGTGCTCGAAACCAGTCCTCTCAGAATCAAACCTTACTTGGTTCTTGGTTTTCTTTCTTTGATTTCAGTGGAAGACTGTTGTAATTTGTTTCTGGTTTGTTCTCGGCATTGCAGGTAATGGCGTTCCCCTCTGTTCTGTTTTTGTAAAAGGGATTGCTACTTTTGGGCCATGTGGGCCGTCATGGCTCTTTGAGCTTTGTAATTTTTTTGGGTTTCTTTTAATGGAAAGTAAGAGTAAAAATTAAAAAAAAAAAAAAAAAACAGTGATTTGTTTTCTTTCAGTTTACTTGTTGTTAACTTGGCAACGATTTGCAACATTGTTCAATTTTCCTTCTCCGAGCAAACCGGAAAGACATTCAAGGCCTCTGTTTCGTCACTGGTTGAAAAGAGGCCCACAAATTAGAAGGAAAAACAAGTTACTCTTAAGAAATCAATTTAAAACCATCGAATTAAACCGGTGATTTTGAAAGAACCGGATGAATAGGACCAACTCTTCAGTTTCTGAATTGGTTTTGATGTATATTATTTCATTCTGTTTCTTTTATTTATTTTATAATAATCTTAAACCTGAATGATTTGGTGCGTTTTACTTGCTCTCCATACATGCGTGATTGACGTTTTTGACGGACGGTGTATAAAAAAAAACACACGTTAACTCAACCTAATATGGCGGACCAAAAAGACAATCAACATACATTTTATCGACAAAATCTCCAAAATACCCCTAAGTTCCGCGTTCCTTATCCCTCCTGACTTTCCCAAAATACCCTCCTCTTCTCCTTTTTCACTTTCCTAAATATTTTTATACTACATCGAACGCGTTATTTTATAATTAAAAAAAAGTAAAAAATAATGAGACCTTTTAATTCGCTACCTTGTCCGAAAACCTCAATACAAAAAGGATTCCAAAAAGTTAAAAGAAAAGAAAAAGAGAAAAATCTCCGCCGGTTTCTTCTCTCGCCGGCGTTTTGACAGTCGTCGTCACTGTTACCGTCTCAAAACCTTACTATTGCAGTTAAAAAGTTCAAAGAGCTGAGATCTTTGGATCTTCTTCTCCGATTTGTTTATTATTATAATTTAATAATTTTTGTAAGATCTCGAGAATAAACAAATGGGGTTATCGTTGCCATCATAACGTGTATTAGTAAAGCAGTAGTAGTGCTGATGTATTTGCTCACGACTAAGTCCCTTCCTCGTCTCTTCTTCTTCTTCTTCTCCTCCTTAACCAGTTTGGGCAACACGACCTCATTGATTCCTTTTTGAATCGATTTCTTAAATTAACAAATCGTTTTCTTCTTCTTCTTCTTCTGTTTCTTCTGTCCTAATACCTATCGGGTGAAGATCTGAAGCTTAACCTTGCTCTGTTACAGACTCTCAGGTACTGTAACATCTTTGATTTTTGGTTGAGTTTGTGTGAGATCGTCTTATACTCGGAATGTGAAAGGATCCAGTTCGATTCTTGTGATTTTTTTGATTATGATGGGAAGCAATATTTGTGGGAAAATGGGTGTTGACAGTTTGAAATTGAGCTAGTGATTTTGATTTTTCCTTCTTTAGCTTCAGATTTAAGCTTCTCCTCTTTTGGTGGGGTTATGAGCCAATGATCATTGCCTTTTTGATGTCCGCGTGGAAAATTAAAATTATTATGAGATTTGTTCTTCTTAAAGCTTAGATCTATTGACCATCTTCTCGTAATTATGTGATTTATACCAATGACTAGAAGATTTGAGCATTGTTGTTACTTTTGCTTTCTTTCAGAGATCTGCCGGCTACAAAGTCCGGTGGATATTGTTATTATTAGACAATGGCGTCTAATAATCATTTCACAAACAGTAGATCCAATCTATCAACAAACTCTGATGCTGCTGAAGCTGGGAGGCACCAGCAGCCTGCGCCAAACACTGTCACATTTGGCCGCAGGACTTCCTCTGGACGCTATGTCAACTACTCCAGAGATGATCTCGATAGCGAACTCGGAAGTGTCGATTTCACTAACTATACGGTCCACATTCCGCCAACTCCTGATAACCAACCCATGGATCCCTCCATCTCTCAGAAGGTTGAGGAGCAGTATGTGTCGAGTTCCTTGTTTACGGGGGGTTTTAACAGCGTGACTCGGGCTCATCTTATGGACAAAGTGATCGAGACAGAGACTAGCCATCCACAGATGGCTGGTGCGAAAGGATCTTCTTGCGCCATTCCTGGCTGTGATGTGAAGGTGATGAGTGATGAGAGGGGTCAAGATCTTCTTCCTTGTGAGTGTGATTTTAAAATCTGCAGGGATTGCTTTGTGGATGCTGTGAAAACGGGCGGGATGTGCCCTGGGTGTAAGGAGCCTTACAGGAACACGGATTTGGCGGATTTTGCTGATAACAACAAGGGGCAGCAGCAGCAACGGCCTATGCTTCCGCCTCCAGCGGGTGGGTCGAAGATGGAAAGAAGATTATCATTGATGAAGTCGACTAAGTCTGGTTTGATGAGGAGTCAAACCGGGGATTTTGATCACAATAGGTGGTTGTTTGAGACTAGTGGCACTTATGGTTACGGAAATGCTTTCTGGACAAAAGACGGGAATTTCGGGAGTGACAAGGATGGGAATGGCCAAGGTATGGGGCCGCAGGATCTGATGAGCAGACCGTGGAGACCTCTTACTCGGAAACTGCCGATTCCTGCAGCTGTTATTAGTCCTTACAGGTGAAAAAGTTTGTTTGTATCTCAAAATATCGTCATATCAAACTTTCGCTGACACATTTGATTTTCTCGTGCAGGCTTTTGATATTTATCCGAATTGTTGTTCTTGCACTGTTCTTGATGTGGAGAATTCAGCACAAAAACCAAGATGCAATATGGCTATGGGGAATGTCTGTGGTTTGTGAGCTTTGGTTCGCCTTCTCTTGGCTTCTTGATCAGCTACCAAAGCTGTGCCCTATTAACCGAGCTACGGATCTCAATGTTCTTAAAGAAAAATTTGAAACACCTACACCGAGCAACCCAACTGGGAAATCTGATCTCCCGGGACTCGATATGTTTGTATCTACAGCAGATCCGGAGAAAGAACCTCCTCTTGTCACTTCCAACACCATTTTATCGATTCTTGCTGCTGACTACCCTGTCGAAAAGCTTGCTTGCTATGTTTCAGATGACGGAGGAGCGCTTTTAACATTTGAAGCCATGGCTGAAGCAGCGAGTTTTGCAAACATATGGGTTCCTTTCTGTCGTAAACACAATATCGAGCCGAGGAATCCGGATTCATACTTTAGTCTGAAAAAAGATCCTTACAAGAACAAGGTGAAGGCTGATTTCGTTAAGGATCGTAGACGGGTGAAGCGTGAGTATGATGAGTTTAAGGTTAGAATCAACAGCTTGCCTGACTCGATTAGGCGTCGTTCTGATGCTTATCACGCAAGGGAAGAGATTAAGGCCATGAAGCTGCAGAGGCAGAACAGAGACGATGAAATAGTAGAGCCAGTCAAGATTCCTAAAGCTACATGGATGGCTGATGGTACTCATTGGCCTGGAACTTGGTTAACTTCTGGTCCTGATCATTCCCGTAGTGACCATGCTGGTATCATTCAGGTACAATTCGGTTCAGTTCATATTTATTTGGTTTGGAGCATTTTAGTTCATTCATAACTGAATTGGGCCGGAGTTTGGTTGGATTAGGATTGACAAGTTTTTGCTTCGATTCAATTTGACAGATTTTTGGTTACGTTAGGTTTTGAATTTTTTTGTTTGGTTCAGTTTCTTTGCCACCTCTAAAATCAATGTTTTTCAAAAATTTGATAAATGCAGGTGATGTTGAAGCCGCCTAGTGATGAGCCATTACATGGAGTATCTGAAGGGTTCTTGGATCTTACAGATGTTGACATTCGTCTTCCACTTCTTGTCTACGTTTCGCGTGAAAAGCGACCGGGTTATGACCATAACAAGAAAGCAGGGGCCATGAATGCGCTGGTCCGAGCTTCTGCAATTATGTCCAATGGTCCATTCATTCTGAATCTTGACTGTGATCATTACATATACAACTCTCAGGCCTTGAGAGAAGGAATGTGTTTCATGATGGATCGAGGCGGTGATCGGCTTTGCTACGTTCAGTTCCCGCAACGGTTTGAAGGTATTGACCCATCGGATCGGTATGCGAATCACAACACTGTCTTCTTTGATGTGAACATGAGAGCTCTTGATGGTTTGATGGGTCCGGTTTATGTCGGGACGGGTTGTCTCTTTAGAAGAATCGCGTTGTACGGATTCGATCCACCTCGGGCTAAAGAACACCATCCTGGATTCTGCAGTTGCTGCTTCCCTCGCAAGAAGAAGAAAAGCCGTGTCCCGGAAGAAAACCGGTCGTTGAGAATGGGTGGTGACTCGGATGATGATGAAGAGATGAATCTCTCTTTGGTTCCAAAGAAGTTTGGAAACTCGACTTTCCTTATTGATTCAATCCCAGTCGCAGAGTTCCAAGGCCGTCCTCTTGCGGATCACCCAGCTGTGCAAAACGGACGACCTCCCGGCGCCCTCACCATACCACGCGAGCTTCTCGATGCATCAACTGTGGCAGAAGCCATAGCCGTCATCTCTTGTTGGTATGAGGATAAAACCGAGTGGGGATCTCGGATTGGTTGGATTTATGGATCTGTGACGGAAGATGTGGTCACAGGCTACAGAATGCATAACCGAGGCTGGAAATCGGTTTACTGTGTGACAAAACGGGACGCTTTCCGCGGGACAGCTCCTATCAACTTGACGGATAGGCTGCACCAGGTTCTCCGATGGGCTACTGGTTCGGTCGAGATCTTCTTCTCAAGAAACAACGCGTTCCTCGCTAGCCCGAGAATGAAAATCCTCCAGAGAATTGCTTACCTAAATGTTGGAATCTACCCGTTCACATCAATCTTCCTCATCGTCTACTGCTTCCTCCCCGCACTCTCCCTCTTCTCAGGCCAATTCATAGTCCAAACACTCAATGTCACATTCCTTGTCTACCTCTTAATCATCTCCATTACACTCTGCTTACTCGCTATCCTAGAGATCAAATGGTCAGGAATCTCACTCGAGGAATGGTGGCGAAACGAACAGTTCTGGCTCATTGGAGGGACAAGCGCTCATTTAGCCGCGGTTATCCAAGGATTGCTCAAAGTGGTTGCTGGAATTGAAATCTCATTCACTTTGACATCTAAATCCGGAGGAGACGATGTAGACGACGAATTTGCAGATCTGTACGTCGTCAAATGGACATCCCTCATGATCCCACCGATCACAATCATGATGGTGAATCTAATAGCCATCGCGGTCGGGTTTAGCAGGACGATATACAGTGTGATTCCGCAGTGGAGTAAGTTGATTGGAGGAGTGTTTTTCAGTTTCTGGGTATTGGCTCATCTTTATCCATTCGCTAAAGGGCTAATGGGAAGAAGAGGAAGGACTCCAACCATTGTTTATGTTTGGTCTGGACTTGTTGCCATCACCATTTCTCTGCTTTGGGTTGCCATTAATCCACCTGCTGGTTCCACTCAAATCGGAGGATCTTTCACTTTCCCATGATTCATAGGTTTGGTTTCTCAAAATTCTCTATCTTTGGTCCTTTATAAAGATGGAAACAGAGATTGGCCAAGAAACACAAAAGTATAGTTGAGAGCCAAACATAGAGCAAGTCAAGAACTTCTCTCATTGTCTTTTTTTTTTTTGGTTTGTTGGAAAAGGACATTTTTTTATTTGTCTTTTAAAATTTTGTAACCTTTGATCTGTTGATGGAGTTATATTTATGCTGCTACTGTGTTAATCTACAATTATTCAATTCAGGTGCCTGAGTTTTAATTTAATTCATCCATCTCCCATTAATTTTGCTCTTTAAGAGGAATAAAACGGGTCGGGTTATCGGGTTACATATCCAGAAAGACCGACCCGTAAATTAGCCCAAAACACTTCGTCCCGCCGAAACCCTACCAAAACCTTGAAAACCTTCTCTTGGAGGTTTCTAATGGCAACAAATACTTCGGCTTCGAATTTCTTCTTCTCCAAGCCAATTTCTTCTACATAAATCATTATTTCTTACAGCATTCTCGATTCCGGAAGAACCCTAAGTCTCGTCCCCAGGAGATAATGGCTCAGAAATGTGCGATTGGTTTGATTTCAGCCCTAGCAGCTTCGGCTTCTCTTGCGCAATCTAAAGTAGCTTCTGCAGATGGTCCTTTCAATTTCTCTGGATTCCCTGCTTCTCCGAATCCTCAGCAGCAGGCTTCGTCTCCTCCGCCGTCGCAAACTCAGAAGCCACCGTCGAGTGCTGGTGTAGAATCTTCTGCTCCTCCGCGAGCTCGCAATGATAATCCGAGGACGAGTTCCGGTGGTTTCGATCCAGAGGCACTGGAGCGAGGAGCTAAAGCCTTGAAGGAGATTAACAACTCCTCTTACGCGAAAAAGGTCTCGAACCATCTATTTACTTTTCTCTTTGTTTAGTTAGGAATTTTTTGGTTTGATCTTCTCTGAAACCTATCGAATCATTTCTTAAATAGGAAGGTTTCTGGGCCTGATAAGATTTATATTTACTGAATCTTCGTTTAGTGAAGTGAAGCTGAGAAATGGATTCTGTTAGGTTATAATTTGTATGACAAAGCTAAAAGAGACAGGTTTGAGCTTAAAAATGATAGCACTTTGTGTTGGTTTTCAGAAGTCTTCTCTTTCTCTCTGTTTATCAGTTTTGGTTTGGCTCATAATTGGTATGTGTTTTGGTTCTGGTAGGTTTTTGAAAGTATTAAGCAGCAAGAAGAGACAAAGCAAACCGAGTTTGCAGCAAAGGCGCAAGAGTTTAAAGCTATGCAAGCGCAAGCTGAAACTGTGAGATCATCTAACTTTAAGCTCTATTTCTAATATTTTGATAGTTGGTTGGTCTGTTTATATATATATATATATATTCTTGGATTATGGTGTTACAACTAATAGTTACCTATTAAGAAATGAGTTAGCAATTGCGTCACAATGATATCTTAGTAAAGTTGAAGATAGTGTCTTGTGATAAAACCTACTTCCAGTGATCACTATGAGACGTATTGTCTGCATCATTTCATTGGCAGCGAAGTTGTGTGCCTGACAGTTTCCATTCTACAGGAGAGGCATAAGGTACTTTATGATGAACAGAAAAAACTCGCTCAGCACCAAGCGCAGACAAAATCGCAGATGGCCCGTTATGAAGATGAGTTGGCAAGAAAGAGGATGCAGGCATGTACTTCTTCAAAACAAGTTTACAACACTAGTAGCTTCTTTTCTTCTTTCTAACACCATTTTTTGTGTTTATCGTTTTACAGGCCGAGAATGAATTCCATAAAGCAAGAAATCAAGAACTTGTGAAAATGCAAGAAGATTCGGCAATTAGGCAGGAACAAGCTCGACGAGCTACTGAGGAACAGATCCAGGCACAGAGACGACAAACTGAGAGAGAGAAGGCTGAGGTTGAACGTGAGACCATCAGGGTCAAAGCTATAGCAGAAGCGGAAGGAAGAGCCCATGAAGCAAGGCTTGCTGAAGATGTAAACAGGAGAATGCTTGTTGATCGTGCAAATGCAGAAAGAGAGAAATGGGTTGCTGCAATAAACACAACATTCGACCATATTGGAGGTGTGAGATTTAAAATCCATACATAGTCTCTTTGTTATCTAGATTCTTGTTGGTTTCGATCATCTTTTTTTGGCAGGTTTGGAAAATCCCTGTGTAGACCTTGATGCAAAATTAGATAACGCCCATTTTCAATTAAAGTCTTAATGCTCGGGTGCCATGAATTAGTGATTAGAATAGATGTGTGACCTCATAATCATAGCACTAATAAATGGAAATTCTAATTGTTTGAACAGGTGTTTGACACTTTATTCTTGCTTTCATAGGTGGTTTGCGTGCAATTCTGACGGATCAAAATAAACTGGTTGTTGCTGTTGGGGGTATAACCGCTCTAGCAGCTGGAATCTACACAACCAGGTAAAGGCTAGATATGTAGCCCGAATTTTGAGAAAAAAATTGTCATTAGGAGTTCTTGTTGTTGAATGGTTGAGGAAGTGTATATGCTGTCGACTAGCAAATTTCTCGTTTTATATCGGTCATTTTATCTACAATATTGAAATATAGAGTTATTGAACAAAAAAAAAAGACTTAGCGGATTGCTAAATTGCTTGTTGCAGAGAAGGTGCAAAGGTTATCTGGAGCTATGTGGATAGAATATTAGGACAACCATCCTTAATCCGAGAATCATCAAGAGGCAAGTACCCTTGGTCTGGTTCGCTTTCTCGCGTAATGTCCACATTGCGGGGTAAGGAGTCAGCTTCCAAAAATGGAAAAGGGTTTGGTGATGTTATTTTGCATCCTTCCCTACAAAAGAGAATTGAACACCTAGCCAATGCAACCGCCAACACAAAATTCCACCAGGCTCCTTTTCGAAATATGCTTTTCTATGGTCCTCCAGGAACAGGAAAAACAATGGCTGCCAGAGAGCTTGCTCGTAAATCTGTATGTATTCTTTATATATATTTTTAAGTTATTACAAAAATTGTTAAATAAAGACACCCAGATAGACGATAGAGTCTCTAGCAGATGGAGTTAGGACGGTAGCGCCAGAAGATAGTGGTTGCTGATTTCCATGATTACATCTGAAAGTTGAACTTGAGCTCGTAGCTTTAGGTTGCTCATGAGATTCTTGGGGTTTTGTTGTTTTTTCTAACATCCGTAATTCGTGTAGGGTTTGGATTATGCACTGATGACTGGTGGAGATGTTGCTCCCCTTGGATCTCAGGCTGTTACAAAGATTCACCAACTGTTTGATTGGGGCAAAAAGTCTAAGAGAGGTTTATTGCTCTTTATTGATGAAGCCGATGCATTTTTGTGCGAGTAAGTGCTATTACTCATATCATTTTATAGGCTGATCATTTCAGTATGGTTTTGATGTGTTCATCGGAATTTAACAGGAGGAACAAAACATACATGAGTGAAGCCCAAAGGAGTGCTCTAAATGCTCTTCTCTTCCGCACTGGTGATCAATCCAAAGACATAGTCTTAGCACTTGCTACAAACCGACCTGGTGACCTAGACTCAGCTGTGGCTGACCGTGTCGATGAGGTTCTCGAATTCCCCTTACCTGGAGAAGAAGAGCGGTTCAAGCTTTTAAACCTCTATCTAGAAAAGTACATAGCAGAGGCTGGTCCAAGAAAGCCGAGTTTGTTCCACCGCCTCTTCAAGAAAGAACAGCAGAAGATCGAGATAAAGGGTGTAACTGAAGAGCTCTTAAAGGAAGCCGCTGCAAAAACTGAAGGGTTTTCAGGTAGAGAGATTGCGAAACTGATGGCAAGTGTTCAAGCAGCTGTTTATGGAAGTGAGGACTGTGTGTTGGACTCTATGCTTTTCAGAGAGGTTGTTGATTACAAAGTTGCAGAGCATCAACAGAGAAGAAAATTGGCTGGAGCGGATTCGAAATGATGATTTATTTACCAAAAGGTTTAAACAAATGGTGTCATCTTCACACTTTTGCCAAGAGGCCCAAAATCTCTGATGTTGGTTAGGAGGTTTAAGATTCTTATTGTTTCTCCCTTTTTGATTAAGGAGAGGTTTTGTACTTGTCTTGTTGCTTTAAATTATTTGTCTGATCAAGCTGGAACTAATTTTTGAATAAAATTGAGAAATATCTAATAATTTCGTTAAAGATAATAGCGATAATAATAATACTTTGGTTATAAAATACAAAAAAAANAAAAAAAAAAAAAAAAAAAAAAAAAAAAAAAAAAATGATAGTTGCAATATTCACTTCGAGATGGAAATCGCGTTGTGATATTAAAGACTTCCCAGCCGTTTGGGCTCCGTGGCGTTGACGCGCTATATGTGCGCGTAGGCGTCTTCAATTTAACTAGCACATGCGCTTCACGTGCAATTCGATTCCAAAGGCCTATTATTGGGCTTTAGTGGGTCCTGTAAGCTTAGTAGAATCTTGTTGGGCTCACAATTTGCCCATTTGTTCTTGTACATACTTTCGGGTAAATTCAATTATTGGATTCCAAAGGCCTATCAGTGGGCTTAGTGGGTCCTGTAAGCCTAGTAAATTCTTGTTGGGCTCACAATTAGCCTATTTATTCTTTTTTTTTTTTGTTTTTTTGGTAGAAAGCCTATTTATTCTTGCACATATTTTCGCGTAAATATAATCAGTTTAAATTAAATAATTATGTGAATTTATCAATTTACTCAAAAATAACCCCTTCTGATTAAATTGTAACCACTAAAAAGTAGTGAGAAAATACTCAATAATGTGTATACGTTTAAAAATATAATCAGTTTCATATGATCCTGGTAACATAAAAAGCCATTACTAGAGTTAGGAAAAAGAGATCCATTGCGACACTTGTCATGGCAAACCCCAAGAGTTTGTTGAGCTCAGTGTATGGAAAAGACTGATATCAGATATTGGATGTTACAACATGACGAGTACTGAAGTGAGATCAAACAAAATCACACTTACCCAAATTTTATCGAATCCTTTATTAGATATGATAGCTGACGATGTTGGCATGGAGCATCACAAAAGCGATACACAAACTTGAAAATGCAATAAAAAAGGGAAGAGACCAGAAATTTCTCTTTCAGAATTTGCCTTAGTGATGATGATCTTGAACGTAACGAAGGCCACAGTACTTGCAAATCGCAGGCTCATCTAGGTCGAGGCATATGAACTCAATTGGATGACCAAGAGCCGGATTGGTGTCTGCAAGTTATATAAAAGTCAATTTATTAATTATTTTGCTCATTTAGAAATTTACTAAAATCAAATATATTGGGCCATTGATGGGAAGAGGAGGCAAACCTCCTTCACAAGCAGCAATCCTTCCATCAACTTTGATAGGTGGAACCTCACTGATTAGTTCCATTGGTGACTTCTTGCTTCTATCCTGTAGAGATTAGTTCCTTAACGCCGTTAATTAAAACTACCAAGAAAGTAGCAAAAGAAAACAAAATGTGATACGCAAACTTTTTCACTAGATAAAATCATTAGTTTTCACTGAAAGCAGGGCTGCCATCTTTAACTAGGAATAGTATGTGATGAATCATATCTTCATAACAATTTTCTCAAGCATCAATAACAAGGGCAAGTTGATCTGGTGTCAAAAGGTAATGACAGCATAAAGGAGAAAGCTCAAACCAACTTATTAATCTCACTAACATATTTAAAAACATAGGTAATTTTCTATCTCCCAAAACTCATCAGCAGAAGGAACTAACTGAAAGACCGAAGCAATAAAGGTAACGATTGTGACGATTGAACTATTTATAAAAATAAAAAGAAGGCTCTGTATCTGTGGAATTATTTCCACCTCTTAAACTTGGGAGGTGCAAAATAAGATAGGCATAAGCATATTAGTGCACCACATTTCAACCTATACCCTTAGAATAAACGCAATCATAGATAGTAGTATAGTACAACGCCATCAGGGAAGCATGAGAACATTTTCTTCTAATATTAAATCCATCTCGGATTTCTACCTATACCCTTTGGTTAAATTATTGTTTAGCACTGGATTATGATTACATACTGATTTCTCGAGTACAAGGGCACATCAATAGAAGGCACTAGTTTCTCAAATTAGAAGATTTTAACACAGATATTTTTCATCCCTCAACAACAAATTCCACAAAAGCAGTAGTACTTCTAAAAAACTAAGCTTAAATTCAAACGATTTGTAAGCAGTTTCAAACAGATATCATGCCTCTATGAACACTTATCCAACTCCAACATCTACAAAAATTTCTTCAGTTATTCAAACAACTTCATGAGAGTAGAGTAACGACAATTTGCGGAAATCAACATTTCCCTGTGATTTCCAAATTCCAGTTCATGCCATGAATACAATTTCACAAACGCCGAGACTTTGAGGTAATTCAGTAGAATGAATCAACTATCAAACAGGATGAGCAAATCGTAAACATTCCAAATCACGATCTAACCCTAGGGGAGATCACCCAGACTATTTCCCCGAGTAATTCACGCTAATTAGAGTAATTTCCAGAGTAATACACGATCTCAGTCCTCGTAACATATTTATTGGGATGCGAGAGAGCTCGAAAACTAAGGACGGTAAAGACTCATATGATCGCGAAGTACCTGCATCCATTTGGCGGTGTGATTGCCCACATGATCGTCTGTTGGAATGCCGAGTTGGGTGGTGGCCACACTAAAATTCCTCCTCGAAGATGGAAGAATCTGGGATCGGATTAGGGCTTTCAGGAGATTTGACGCCATTGCTCCAACACCGAGATAATCAGACGTAAGAGTCTACCGAGAGAGAGAGAGAGAGATTGTTTGTGAAGCTCAACCATCAACAACGCGTTTATTTGGGCTTTACTTATAACACGAAGGCCCACTTATCTGAAGCATAAAGGCCCTTATTAGCCCCTCCCCTTTTTTTTCTGAACTGATCTAAAATGCCGATTAATGTTTCCTGGAAAATACAAAAGAAAAACGAAAATGATTCTGATAAATGAATGATGAATCATCTTTACTTGTCATTAAAACAACAGAATATCCGTACAAAAAATGTGATTTTATAAGATTTGTGTTTTAGGTACAAAATTGTAGGATAGCAATCAAAGAATCAAAACAAAAATCCAAAAAAACAATCGTAATTACGCCTACGAACAAAGGCTTTATTTGCAAGGAAGTAAAGTGTAAGAACGAATCTTCTACTCCCGACACCACTAATCAAAATTGTAGTAACTCAGTCTCCAACTAATTAAAAACAAATCTCAAAGTTTCATTCATTCACGAGCAACCACGATGAGTTGTTTGCCGACGTTCTTACCATGGAACAGTCCAATCAAGGCAGAGGGTCCGTTCTCGAATCCTTCGACTACATCCTCAACATAAGTTATCTTCCCTTCTCTTATATACGGAAGCACAAAGTCCAGAAACTTTAAGTATTTGTCGAAGTGATCAGGGACCAAGAACCCTTGAATCCGAATCCGCTTGTAGATAACATTTGCTAGGTTGTGCACACCTTCTTGGTCCTCCAGATTGTACTGTGAGATCATTCCACATACTGCTATACGGCCGTGTAGGTTCATGTTTAGGAGCACTGCGTCTAGCATTTTCCCTCCAACGTTCTCAAAGTAAATGTCGATGCCTTCTGGAAAACACCTGGTAAGAAAAACGTCTCATAGATTTGAGTCAGTTATCTATTCCGTGAAGCGATTAGATATTGGTATGAAAACAAGTATATATATACTGACCTTTTCAGGGCAGCATTAAGGTCTTGCTCTTCTTTGTAATTGAAAGCTTCATCGAACCCGAACTTGTTCTTGAGAAGATCAACCTATAACAAACTCAACAGAGAAAGAAAAGAGGGGGCAAGTGACTATCTTGATAGAAAGACAAGACATTAACCAGTCAAATCTAAATTATTGCTTGATGATAAGGTAATGGATCAATAGCTAGACTCCAAGAAAAGTCTGATTACCTTTTCCTTACTGCCAGCACTTCCAACGACATAGCAGCCCATAATCTTTGCAAATTGTCCCACGAGCTGACCAACTGCACCAGATGCAGCTGACACGAAGACGGTTTCTCCTTTCTTAGGACAACAGATTTCATAAAACCCAGCATAGGCAGTCATACCGGGCATACCTGACAGAAACAGAGGAATGTTTCTAAGACGCACTAGTAAACTACTCCTATTAACTATCAAGTTCACAATTTCCCTAAAATTACTAAATGGATTACATACATGACCAAAAGAGAAGCTGAGGTAACATACCAAGAAGTCCAGTGTAGTAGGATAATGGAACATCAGTGTGTTGGATCTTGAAATGTGAAAAGTCTGGAGTTATAACACTATACTCGCCCCATCCAACTACTCCCCAAAGTAAGTCTCCCTTTTTGTAATCTGGGTGTCCAGAATCTATCACTTTAGACACTGAAAACCCATAGATTGGCTGCAAACATGAAACAACACAGTAAAAGCTTTAGCATCACCAGAGAGAGAGTACGAGAAAATCTTAAAAGACAATCACTTCTAATAAAGGTACAATGTCTTAGATAACACAGTATTCAAAAGAGCACAAAAATGAATAAGATTTTTACATGTAGACAACCAGAACATTTTTTCCGGATTCAAATTATAATTTCTCCTCATGTCCTTCAAGATTCTGTCTCAATGACTTGATAAGAGAGCTCGTACTGGTCGTAAAATAGAATAATGTTTCCAAATCAATCTCTGCTTCAATAGTGAAACTGTTTCCGAAAACGTGGGTAACAAGCTCGAAACGTAACAGAATCGAGTAAATAGGAATCATATTCCCATATTTATTTTCCAGAGAACAATCCGCAACATGCGTAAACTACATAATAAACGTCGTTATGTACCTCGCCGGGAATGTAAGGTGGAGCGAGCGCAGCAGTGCCGGGATCAGGCTTCCCCATGCGAATGCGCATGTAAGGATCGCAAGAAAGGTAGAGATTCTTCACCAGAACCGCCTCGGATCCCTCCGGGATCTTTAAATCGATGGTGGAGTCGGTGAAGATGAGGTCTGATTCATTGGGGAAACCGGTGACGTAATCTCGCAGTATGACCTGCTTGTTGGTCGCCGTCGCGTTGCATGTGGTTGCCATTTTCTCTCTGATTTAGTTTCTTTTCCTGACGCCTCTCTATTATATGATTCTCCTATTGTTTTTTCTTGTTATGGTGTTATACTGTTTTGATTATTTCACAAAAACGTTATAATAAAACTTTTGAGTCTCATATTATTTTCGTAGTATATACAGTCACATTATCCATTTTCTTTTGCAAACAGTTACATTTCTTTTCACATTTCATATTTATTAGTCACTCGGCATGTTATATTGGTAAATATCGTAAAATAAAATCTTAATTCTAAGCTGTTATGATAGCCTTTTTCTGGATATATTAAATGCAGCTTATGTGGAACAAACAAACAAAAATGCAATAGAACAAAATTTTGAATACGTGAGTTATCGTCTTACATTTTAAAATACGAAATTAAGAAAACTTTCGAATTTTAAAAGTTGTCCAACGCACCAAACTTTTGTCGCGAGCTGCATTAATTCCTTTTATCCAAACAGTGAAAGTTCCGCCGTAAACGACGCCACCTGCCGATCTGTGGTTGCTGCATTTGCGATTCGTAGCCTCCAGCAATGAAGCAGCAGGGAAATGGAGCTAAGATGAGAAACCTCTTAGAGGCATTTGGCTTCAATTTCTTCAAGAGTGAGACCCTTTGTCTCAGGGACAATGAAGTAGATAAAGAAGAGAGACCCTACACATATCACTCCAAATCCAAAGAACAAGACTCCAGCTCCTAACAGATCCTGCAAAACAATACTAAGTGAGCTAAAACCTCAAAAGTTCGATAATCTCTCCAGAAAATTCAGAAGAAGATATGGAACTAACAAGATATATGAGAGCTAACTGGGGAATCTCTCGTTACACATTGTTTTTCTAAAGTTATAGCTTAGTTCTATTGAAGATATATGTTTATAGAGGAGTTTCTTTACCTTTAGAGGTGAGAACGCGAATGTCACAAGTGCGTTTGCGCCGAAATTCACAAGCACTGCTAGACTGATTCCTCGACCTCTTAGTTTTAAGGGAAATATCTCTGAAATCATCAGCCAACCAATGGGGCCAAAGGATAGCTGCAAGATTGATCATTGATGGAAAGTCTTTTAAGATCATTTTTTTTTTTTTATCTTGCATATAATATTGCCAGGAATGGAACTTTTATCAGAAAAATTTGTAAGAAAATTTAACCTGGTAACAGCCCACATACAGTAGCAATGCACCCACAGCAACAGCTGGTACATTATTATAAAAGATGTAGTAGGACCCCAGGAGGAACAATGAGATCACCTGTTACAAAATTGAAAACACACGAGGGTAAGTTCCTGGATCGTGTAGATTCTGTCTCATGTAATAAAAAAACATGTGGAAATTGTTGGAACAAACAATTAAAAAGAGAAGACATAAGAAGTCAGAGGACATACCATGCCACTAACACCACCAAGAAGTAAAGGTCTCCTTCCAAGCCTGTCAATAACTATAACAGAAACTCCTGTCATACCCAACTGCAACAGTAAAGGATCACATTAAGTCTTCGAAGCTATGCAGAAAAGGCTAGCTCACAAGGATAATACGGTTTAAATTGTGCTAAGCATTTATACTTACTACTTCTAACATTGGTACCAGTTGTACTATAAAGCGTATCAATCCTTTAATATATTTTTGCTAAAAGGATCTCACTTGTCAAACCAGATGGACGAATATGAATACCTTCAATAGACCAAGCAGAATTGAGATCCGAGTTGCATCAGCTGCAGCAGAAAAGCCGGCAGTCTAACAGGTAATGTTAGTGGTAAAACGAAGTTAAGATTCTCTCATGAGTTTTCTCCTAGTGCACAAAATTCAACTTAAGTAGAGATGAAAAGAAAAACCTGTAGTATTGATGGTGCATAATAAAGTACACTTGGTTGTCCAGTTATCTGCCATTTGCGAGGTAAAAATATATTTAGTTACTGTTCATTTTCTTAAGGAAATATAGAGGAATTAACTGCACCAACCTGTTGGAACAAGACTAACCCTCCTGCTATAGTGAGAGCTTTCAAGCATTTTCCTCGAAATAATTCACCGAATGTAGCTTCTTTGTCCTCACCCACAAAGGAAAGTTCAGCCAATATCTCGTTTACTTGTTCAGCTGCTGAATCAGCTATGACAGGTCCCCTAAGACGGCGAAGAGACCTAATTGCAGCCTGTTGAAGATTCTCCGCATTACCTTTTCCCTGGAGAGCTCCCAATAAAAGCCACCTGGGAGATGCTGGTAGCCAACACATTCCAATTCCCATAATAACTGGCACAGGGAGAATTGTTGCATACATGTAACGCCAACCAGAAATAACCGTAACCCAAAGGCTACCGATTCCATAACCTCCCTTCACAAAAAACATTATGTGTCAGTTTAACTTGGTGGACAAAAAGGTTTCAAAAATGAGCGACCCAATTACTTTAACTTTAAACTGAGGAATAAGTTTCCAAAATCCTCAGAGCATCGAGAACTTACAACCATCCCAAGGACAGTGGAGAATTCCTTTAGTGATATCATCCGTCCACGTATCTGACTTGGAGCAGTTTCTGCAATGTACATTGGAGCCGCGTGCATTGTCTAAAATGCAAGGGAATAATATCAACTTTCAAGTTAAAAAGAATGCTAAAAACCGTACTCCATAACTGCATGGATTCATACACAGTAGAACAAACATCTTAATTTGAAAGTTAAAACAAGATTAGTAAACAACGGCTCATGAAGCAGAATGAGACAGGACAAGAATGATAGGAAGAATTCGCATACTCTTCCCAAATTCCACCAAACAATGAATTGAAGAAGTGAGCCAATACATGTATATAGATGAATGGACACACTGCCAGGTTGGTCTATGTGTGGTTGTATGTGGATGCAATGAATAACATATGCTCAGTAATAGAGGGAAGCATAATTCTACCAGGTAGCTATTTTGTAGAAAGGTTAACTTCAATTGATTACTTATTTAAATGCATGATGCACATCGGAAGATCACAGCAGCATATACAAGTTTTAGCAGGCAACAAAAAAGATTTGTATCTATCTCACCAGTCCAATCCCGATGCCATACGTAACTCGGCCAATTATCAGTACGGAAAAGACAGGTGCTACTGATGTCACAATGGCTCCAACAAGATACATGAATGCAGCCAAAATCAGCTCCTTTCTTCTTCCTTGAAAATTCAGTACAATAATTCAATTTCTTTTAGATGGAGAGACTGCTACATATCTAGATGAAGAAAGTCGAGGAAAACCAACCTATAGTGTCGGCAACACTAAATGCAACGATGGAGCCAATTAAGGCACCATAGAGTGAGCCACTAGTCTGCAGAAAGTTTTAAAAAAACATTGTAAACAAATTTGGTTTTCCTCCACAAGAAAGATCAAAGCTCCAGTAGGGGGAAAATAAGAACAAAAATAATGCAATAACCAACATGTAGAAGATCCAAGAAAGATGAATTATAGACTCACAATTATACCAACATCCACTGAAGACAAGTCGTACCATGAAATTCCGCTTAGCGTAGGCGACTGTACAGGAGGCAAAAGCAGAGTAGTTAAATTTGAAAGGCTTAGACAATCGAACATATATACATGCAAAACAATTATGATATCCAAGGCAACACAATGGGGCACTGCAAGTGCAGGTTTGAACAATGAAATAGCGTTATTTAACTGGGATATCTTAGTCCAACGTACACAGCTTCATGATATGTAAGCTTGGAAACAAGAGCTAAAGACTTGAGAAAGCTAGAAAAGTCAAACTTGAGAACCTATGCACAGTTGTAGACAAGGTAAAACTATTACCTTAATAGACATGGTTGCACAAGATGTTGCACCAATTTCATAACCAAAAAGCAACGCTCCAAGTGCTGGAAAGAGAAACCTGCAATAAATGACTTGTTACTTCTTAGCATGCTTTTGGAAAAATCAGTGTAATGAGCATATCCAAAAGATTCCCACTTGCTTTCAGCCAAAATATTGGCAACAAACTACGAGTAGCAAATAAAAATAAAATAATATGGGACCACGACTTTTATTAATTGGTATTGATGAGTAACAAACAAGGGAAAACGACCGAGACTCACGGGGGAATGGCTGCAAGAACAGAGTAGTTTTCTGGGCTGTGGTTCTCCTTTATCAGAGGTTCCTTTTCAGAGCTAATCCCACCTGAAGAAGAATCACCAACCTACAGAGAAGATTGTTTCAGAAATTTGACTTGATGCCAATTAGAGAGAGTTAGGATACAAGATTGACAAAACCAAGAAGCTAAGGTCTAATCTCATGCTTAAAATTGAAATCCCAATTTCACAAGCTCCACACATTACAGAGAAATCAAAAATTAATTGCCCCACAATCTCGTCAAATCCAAAATCAAGCCAAACCCTAACATATACATTGCATTCGAAACTCTTTAAAGTCCTTAAATCGACCTGGAGAAGATTCAGAACAAACAAAAACCAGTACAATATGCTATCGGAAACCTAAACGGAGCGAAGAATGGGAAAATGAATAACGAAAAGACGATGTGTAACAATAAACCTGTCCAGCGGAAGAGATCGATTGCCTCTCGGGATCAAACCCCATGGCTACGGAAGCTTGAGATGGATCCCGTGAGTGTGGTTTGTTCAACGAGGGCCAGATGGAAATCTCGTTCTGGGCTTGTACAGATTAACTTGTCTGATTTGAGCTCAACGAGCTTTGAATTCGCAGAGGAGAGAAATGTGAGGAAGAGAGACGACAAGTATGACAGGGTGATAATAAATGTTAACGGACAGTAGACGACCTTTAAATAGTCGATCTTAATTTCAAATTAGGATACTGTTTTGCAATTTAAATACCGTTTATATTTTATATTACCCCATTTTGGTACGAAATTAGACTTAATAGTGTTTGGCATAAATAGAGAGAGTAAAAAATGTGACACCAATATTCTGTTAATCAAATTCCATTTTTCGATTTTATATTTAAGAAAAGTTAGAAAGAAAGTGACAAAGTTGACCAAAAACGACAAAAGAGAGAGAAAACAAAAAAACAAAAGCCTATGTACAGAGGAGCTGATTTTGTTTTATATTTAATTCCCATAAAAAACATGTTCTTTTGCTGGCAATCATATTTTTATGGAATAAAATTAAATTCCAGCAATGTGTAGTTGCGTACCACTACGTTTATCTTCTTATGATAGATATCCGTTTTTAGGAAAAATATCTTATTCAGATAGATGTACTTAAGTATTAAAGATTTTCTTGGGAAAATACTTTTCCTTGTTTTTAAATTAGAAATTCTGTACTATTTGAATATTCTTGGAAGATATTCTTGTCGATTTGATTAATAGCCGATGAAAAAGATGTTATTTGATTAATATTATTAAATACATCTATCCAGAGGTGAAGAAAAAGTAACACAACCTTCACGATCAGAAAAAGATAAGACGGCATCAATTACAATTCCAAAACACAATTGTTCAGCTTTAGATCCAAAACAGCTTTTATTAAAAAAGACACAGAAACAAAACAACAAATCACTCCGAGAAATTCTCACGGAGCATAAACCAGATATCATCTTCTTACTGAGTCTTGGTGGGTACCCATGATTGGTATCGAGTCCAGTTCTTTTGCCCCGGGTTCAAGGCATGTCCCTTGGAATGGTAGATGTATGCATCACCTTCTCCAGAGAAGTTCTCTTTATGCTCAAGCCCATACCTTTTTGGTTTCAAACTCAAGAGCTTCAAACAGAGAGACATTGATTTTTATTATCAAGTTATAAAGCCATTTATTACCTATTGATCGATTGAACGAGATAGCGAATTTGAAATGGCTTTTGGTTTTACCTCATCTCCAGTGTGATCAGTGATGAAATGAAGCCATCCGTGCCATTCGGCTGGTACTTGAGATGCATTGTAACGGTCCTTTGAAGCGTACTCTACCCATCTGTGCCTACCTGATAACAAAGTGATTGCTTGTTTCAATGTAAAAGCCTATTGACTAAACACTCCATAGAGATATGCATAGTTTCACCCCCATATCTTTAACAGAGAAAAATCCTTTAAGCTAGAGATTGAGCACATATTTATAGAAAACTATCATATAGATTAGATTTAAGTTTGCTTCAACAACAACTTGGGCATGTACCGAACAAGGCTATACAAATCTCTGGAGAAGTAGGTTAACATGCTCATTTTTCTCATACTCATGCTGTGAGCTAACAACTAACAAATGTCGAGCGGATACAGTTTCCATGACTTTCGTAAATGCTAGTACTCAGAATAAACAAACACTTGAAGTGAATATTACAAGCGGTATTCCCGGAATAGATAGTAATTGATATGACGAATCCTACAGTGGCATCAATTTGTTGGTAAAAGCATGATTTCATATAGGACACATGAAGTTACTGAAAAGATCTACATACCGTATTGAGTATCACCAAGCTTCTGGTAGTATTTGTTACCAAACTTGTCGACACCAACAAGTGTTGCTCCTATGTTGTGTATTTTAGTTTGCCTTAATCAAATAGAGACAGAAAACAATATTGATCAGAAAGTGCGACTCAACAGCAAGGTAGAATATAAAGAATGGGTACAAATAAGACACAGCATTTAAACATACTATGTGACCCACTGACATTTCAAATCAGCTGCAAAACAAAATATAGATAGATGTATACATTATTATATATATCAGCATAAATAAATGATCTGTGGAGAAGTTTATCCATAATCAGTCAAATTCACCAATTATCTAGAGCCTATGAGAATGGCAGATCTAGCTTACATAGAATTCGTCAAAGAGGCACATAAATTTTGGCTCTTAGGAGCTTTCAAGACTACTTCGTAGGCCTGTTTCATCGCCATTTTCTATAAGAGTGAACAATATTACTTTAGCTAAACCTCAATCGTTAAACAGACCTCACCACTTTTTGAGCTCTTCATCTCTTCAACTTGAAATGCCTTCTGGCATAATACTGTCAATTCCTTCAAACATGTAACTTTTCACTGGAATGCCAAACATCATTTACCGTCACTGTTTCTTTTCTAAAGCTCCGAGTCAAATTACATTACATCTATGAGGGAATTGACAGAATTATGCCAAAATCAGCAGTTCGAGTTGAAGAATAGTAAACAGGTCAAGACTTGGCAAGCTCTGTTTCACAGTAGATTAGATCTGATGGAATGATGTTTGCTCACACAGAAACGGCCACATATATAAGAATACGACGATGAACTTGGCCTATAAATAATTCTCGACCAAACACTTGAATCATATACCTAAACATTGAGCACTAACTATCGAAGATAAATACTTACAAGAGGTTCCCATCTGGTAGGCATCTCCTGTAATGAAAGAAAAAAAAAAGTTGAAAGAAGCAATTAGCAAAATGCCATAAACTAGAGATTACATCGGAATAATAACAATAAGATCTTAAAATTATAAGCAATCAGAAACATTTGAGCCATTTTCAAGAATCAAAATTGGGATATGTTCACCTAACACGAAGTGTCTAATTTCATTTCCCATCAAAAAGGTTTAACATTTGGGTGAAAAATCCGAAGAATGATAACCATTGATTACAAACAACCTGCGACACTCAGCTATACAACTCGATAGGCAGATAAGCGGGAGAGAGTAACGCGCGTTCATCTAGAATCTTCAATTAATAAAATGAAAGAAAATCTTAGGAAACCGGAAATTGTTTCCTAGGTTTAACGGGACCCAAATCAAATCCAGGTAGATTCCAGAAGAAATTAATCAGGGAAGAGGATAAGAGAGACGAAGAACTAACATGAAGCCTTCTTCTCGGATCATCCTCATGAAACCGCCGAGACCTTTCTCTCTAATCGCCTCCAGCGCACTCTTTGCCACCGTCAAAGCCATCGTCTTCCGCTTTCTCTATCTCTCGGAATCGGGATTTGTTTTCGATGTCGACTAAATAAATAACAAGGGACCCCCACATTTAATAGACGATTGCCTAAACGCATCGTTTTGTATTTTACAAGGGATACGCTTTTGTGTTTTATTTACATGATTTCGATTTTCGACTAGATCGAGGTTTCTTGATGTTGTGGCAAAAACAGAATATGAAACTGACTGAAACATTTTTATAGATGTAGATGATTTACTCGAACGATTAACATGTTTTTTTTTCCATTTCTATTTATGATTTATCAAGTAATAAAATCAATTTTTAACAAAAAGACGTGAAGTGATATTGGTCTAGTGGCAAATGATAAGTCCACAGAAAACAGACACCATCACACCAGGGATCGAGTCCCCGACTCTACAATTTAATTGTAGAAATTAGGCTACAATTTAATTGTAGAAATTAGGCTAATGGGCCGGCCAGTTGTGATCCAAATGTTGACAAAAAAAAAAAAGACGTAAAAAATCACTACATCAAAGAATGCAGATAATGGATGTCCACTTTTTTTTCTTGTTTTTCAACATGGATGTTTACTTGGCTTGGTGCATAGTATTTGTTATTCGTTACGTTCTCCTTCTTAACGTAGAGAAAACGCAACTCATGAGTTCCAGTGTTTCACCCTCTTCTAGCTTCACAACTATAACAAAATCTTTCCGGTGCCTAAAGAGATTATAAACTTATACATTTTCTCTATTCTTTCTACGTCAATTCTGACTTCCTACTATAAACAAGAAGGAGATGTGGAAATCATCTCTATATGACTATTATATAACTAATATCTGATAAAGTAATCAATGTGATGTTTTCTCTGGTAAGGCTTTGCTGAAGCCAACTTCGCTTTTCAGTATATATTTTAAAAATCTATTTTTTTTTTTAATAAACAAATTATGGTTTCTGTAAATCCTAAAAAAATGTGAAAATATTGTATATTTCTATTCATAGCGGATACCATCTATTGCGTTTTTTTTTTTTTTTGGTGGGAATTATTGCGTATTTTATGTAAATGCTTTCCTTATAATTCCAAGTAAATCTTTGAATAATTTATCAAAAATTAATACAGTTAATATACAGTAGTAAATATTTGAGTAGCGTATAGTATACAAATTCAAACCCTGAGGCGGTCAACGAAAAAATAACCAAAAAAAAAAGAAGAAGAAGAAAACAACATTAGAAGTCATTCCTTATTTCTCAGCGTCAATCTGAAGCTGTCTTTCAAAAACCTCACTCAATATTTAAACGGCCTCTCTTCCGTACCGCTCTACAAAAACTCTCTCTCCCTCTCTCTCTCGAAATTAGTTTCCCCCATTGATTCAGCTCTCGTGTGTCGAGTCCCTTCTTTTTTCTGTTTCTACTGGAATTTTCGCATCTTCTCCGCCATGGCTGCTGAGAAGTTAAGGGACTTGAGTCAGCCGATTGACGTCGTTTTACTCGATGCTACTGTTGAGGCCTTTTACGCTACCGGATCTAAGGAAGAAGTGAGTCCATTGTCTATAGTTTCTCTGAGAATTTAAACGACGAACGAGTTTAGCCACCACAATAAGCCGTCTATTATTACTGTTTATGCGCGTCTTGTTGTCGCTTTTATCGATTTGGGCATTAGTCGAGGGTTTAGTATTTCCGATACGAATTGGATGAGTTTTGGTTAATTTGTACCTGGGTTGCAGATTCTTTTAGGGTCGTGCCTTCGATTGTTTGTGATTATTCTTGTACTCTGGACAAACACTAAACAATTTTATGTGATTTGTATATAAAACTGATGCTCTGATAAGCCTTTGATGCTTTGGAGTATTGTGGGTACTATCTTTTCATTAGTTCAAATCCAAGTTTTTGCATCTGTGTGCTTTCCATGAGATAACAATGTTTGAAAACACCTTGCAGAGAGCTTCTGCGGATAATATCTTGCGGGATTTGAAAGCTAATCCTGATACTTGGCTTCAAGTGGTTCACATTCTACAGAACACCAGAAGTACGTATACAAAATATTTTGCACTTCAGGTAGGTTTCAGTGTTCTCTTATATCTGCTCTTCTCTTCTATTCCCATTTGTTATATATCATATCCAAAGAAGAGACAGCATTGGCATTCAATTTAGTTGTATTCTATCCATAATTTTCCTGTTCCACGAATAAAGAAAGGGTTTATTTCAGGTGCTTGAAGGTGTTATAAAATATAGGTGGAATGCATTACCTGTGGAACAACGTGATGGAATGAAAAATTACATCTCTGAAGTCATTGTGCAGGTATACATTGGAGAGGCATTAGGATTTTTTTGGTTAGAACTAAGATGCTAAGTTAAGTGAATTTTTTTGATAATGAATTTACTGTGTAGCTCTCAAGGGATGAAGCATCTTTCAGAAAAGACAGGCTTTATGTCAACAAGTTAAATGTCATCCTGGTTCAGGTATCTTCAGGGTTTCCTGCTAATAATGCTGATTCGCATTGTCCTTCTTTTGTGTTCACTATCTGTTTACTTGTGATGTTTTCTCTGGTAAGGCTTTGCTGAAGCCAACTTCGCCTGAAGATTTTGTTCCTGCCAATTTATTGAAAAAGTTTATTTAGTATTTGGGAATAACATATATTCTGATGCATGTACAGATCGTAAAACATGAGTGGCCGGCTAAGTGGAGAAGCTTTATTCCTGATCTAGTTCAAGCTGCGAGAACTAGTGAAACTATCTGTGAGAATTGCATGGCTATTTTGAAAGTAAGTACAGTCTAAGTGCCTTTGCAGTAATTTAGGTCATGGTGTACTTAAATAACATTTCTTCTTTTTTTTTTTAAGCTCCTAAGTGAAGAGGTCTTTGATTTCTCAAGAGGAGAAATGACTCAGCAAAAGATAAAAGAGCTGAAAGAGTCTCTAAACAGGCAAGTTAGACTTTTTAAAGTTTACTCTATTAGAATAAAGTAGAATCAAAAACGAACTTTGTTCAAATATCTAGTTTACTGATTTATTCTGCATTCTTATATGCAGCGAGTTTCAACTCATTCACGAGTTATGCCTCTATGTCCTCTCAGCTTCCCAAAGAGAAGAGCTTATACGTGCCACACTCTCTGCATTGCATGCCTATCTTTCTTGGATTCCGTTGGGATATATATTTGAGTCCCCTTTGGTAATATATTTGGAATAACTGGAATGAAAGAGGTTAACAAGTCTTCATTTACAAATTCCCCCGTCACTGATCTGGTTATTCGCAGCTGGAGACCCTATTTGAATTCTTCCCTGTTCCAGCATATAGGAATCTCACACTTCAATGTCTGTCAGAGGTATGCTGGTTTATAGTTTGGATTTTCCTGCTATCACTTTTTTTACTGTCATTATCTAACTACTTGTGTTTTTCTGGCAGGTTGCAGCTCTTAATTTCGGGGACTTCTACAATGTGCAATATGTCAAGATGTACAGCATTTTCATGAATCAGTTGCAGGTAGTGCTGTTATCTTTGTTTTTGTTGCTTCTATTTGTTTTCATGGCTTTGTTCATTAATGTTCTTATTATAGAGTCTCACTTTTAGTTAGTTAATGTACTCTTTATGGTCGTTTACCAGTCCTGTACTATATCTAGATTGACTTTCATGTTACTTTGGCTTTTTAATTGATTCTCATACTTGTTTACATGTCTGCAGGCAATTCTCCCTTTAAATTTAAATATCCCTGAGGCATACTCAACTGGAAGTAGTGAAGAACAGGCAAGTTTTTTTGTGCAGTAGGTTCTGACCATCCCATTTTTTTACTGTAACATTTCGAGATAATGACTGTATATCTTCTTTACCTCTAGGCTTTTATCCAGAACTTGGCACTGTTTTTCACTTCGTTTTTCAAGGTAATTCTTTTTTCTTTGTTGAGTAACATATGTTAGTTTGTTTTTCATGGAATTTTAGGCTTTAGATGTGTAACCGAGGGATGATGGTTTGCATTTATTTTCTAGTCTTTTTTTGTTTCATATAATTTATTCATTTCAGACACAATAATGTGCTCTATGTTTTCATTTGCAGTTACATATAAAAATTTTAGAATCTGCACCCGAAAATATTGCTCTGTTACTTGCGGGTTTGGGATATCTCATTAGCATATCATATGTTGATGACATTGAAGTATTCAAGGTATGTGAATTACAGTTGCTAATACTTTTGTCCTGTTGATGCAGTTTTAGGTTTCAGTTTTATCTTTATTAATTATCAGAATGGTCTCATGTTATTTGTCAATGCTTTGGAAATTGACAGCTTTTGCTTGCTTACGAGTGAACAGGTTTGTTTGGACTATTGGAATTCATTAGTTTTGGACTTGTATGGGTCGCAACATCATGCCGGTCACCCTGCACTAACTCCAAGTCTGTTTGGATTGCAAGTATGACTTCTCTATGTTCTTTTATAAGATGAAAATCAGGATTATATATTGTATGGGTTGAACTTTGCTTTGATGTGTTTACTTACCTTGGGTCTTGACTTGCCTATTCTCAGATGACTTTCCTACCTTGTACGGTTGATGGTGCTAAATCTGAAGTCACGGAGCGGCATAAACTTTATTCAGATCCAATGTCAAAATTAAGGGGGCTCATGATTAGTCGCATGGCTAAGCCTGAAGAAGTGTTAATTGTTGAGGACGAAAATGGGAACATTGTCCGTGAAACTATGAAAGATAATGATGTTCTTGTCCAGTATAAGGTACCAACTGTACATATGACCTATCTTCAATAGTGTTATGATATATCAGAATGAAATTTTATTATATGATCCTATTTTTGGGTTTCAATTATACGGTATTCCCATTTCATATTTTACAACTTTGCAGATAATGCGGGAGACATTAATTTACCTCTCACACCTTGATCATGAAGATACCGAAAGACAGGTACGTATTTTGATGGATGCCAGATTTCCTTATCCTCGGGACTCTGGAATGATTTAGTTTCCAAAATTAACTTTTATGTTCTTTAGGATAGTTAGTGCATGCTAATGGTTGTATATACCGTGAAATATATTGAGTATTAGAATTTGGAGGATTATGATAAAGTATAGTGCCTACAAAGGTATCCTTTGTTTAGAGGAGAAGACCAGTAGAGTGTCCTTGAATTTTTTCAATTTATACTTAGAAGTGTTAATAATTGTGAAGTAGCCGTATCTTGTAAGGTTAGAGTCTTGGCTGACCCTGTTGTATTGATGTCAACTTTTTGTTTTTTCCTTCTAAGATGTTGAGTAAGCTAAGCAAACAGTTGAGTGGGGAGGAATGGGCATGGAACAATCTGAACACTTTATGCTGGGCCATTGGGTCTATTTCTGGGTCCATGGTAGTAGAACAGGTAAGTTCTCCGCCCTCAATGTCTACTTGTATTTTCAACAAACAACAGTTAAGATTTTGTTTTCCCGTAACGCTGTAGGCAATACCTTTCTGGCTCTAGGTATCTGGTGGCATCTTTCTAGTGTTATTAGTGCTCTGTAGTGGTCTCCCATTGATTTATGGTCGATTTATGTTGATTGGTTCCACCATCAGTGTTTTGCAAAGGTTGTGTCCTTTACTAATCATTGAAGTCCGTCTCGTGCTTTCAGGAAAACAGATTTCTAGTGATGGTTATCCGTGATTTGTTAAGCTTATGTGAAGCCGTCAAAGGAAAAGACAACAAAGCTGTTATTGCGAGCAACATCATGTGAGTTTGTGCCTACATCATGGATCCTAGTATTGAAACCTTTAACATTGTATTGTTGATTTTCTTGTACTTGCGCAACAGGTACGTTGTTGGACAATATTCAAGATTCTTAAGAGCCCATTGGAAGTTTCTGAAGACAGTTGTCCATAAGTTGTTTGAATTTATGCATGAGACGCATCCTGGTGTTCAGGTAATTCTTCCCTTGTTCAAGTTGGATTTAGAAGGAGTTACAGTTTCTTGGTTGAATCATTCATATTAAGTAGAACTGGTTAGGAAATATGATTTCCTTACTATCCATTTATATCCGTTGTACCCTCATATATTACATCTCAATATTCATAAACAAGTTATTGCTCACTTTGTTGTTTTCCCTGTGGTCTATGGGATGTCTGGTTTATTATAAAATCTGCTCAAGCTTATATCCTACGTTTTCCTTTCAGGACATGGCTTGCGACACATTCTTAAAAATCGTTCAGAAGTGCAAGCGAAAATTCGTTATTGTTCAGGTATTTATTGGTCCATTTAATATTCCTTTTTAAGTTTTACTTTATCATCTAAAAACAGGTCTTTTGTGCTTTTTAGGTTGGAGAAAGTGAGCCATTTGTATCTGAACTTTTATCAGGCCTTGCTACAATCGTTGGAGATCTTGAGCCTCATCAGATTCACACATTTTATGAATCTGTACGGATATTTAGTTGTGTCTCTTTTATGGAGATGGGAAGCTATTTCGTGTCGTGACCTCATTTTGTCTTTATCTCTCTCTCTCTCTCCAGGTTGGTAGTATGATCCAGGCAGAATCAGATCCTCAGAAGAGGGGTGAATACCTCCAGAGGTTGATGGCTCTCCCGAATCAGGTCTGTTAAGTAAAAAGGTACTGTTCAGCTTTTGTTTTTGCTATAGCTGGCTAAAGGTATTTTTGGTACGATGTAGAAATGGGCAGAAATTATAGGACAAGCACGTCAAAGTGCAGATATCCTCAAGGATCCAGATGTTATACGTACTGTGCTTAATATCCTCCAGGTTTGATATCTTACAGAGTTCAGTTGGAATTTGTTTTCTTTTTCTGAATGCATTAGAATTTCATACATAAAATAGCATTCATTATGGTTCAGCTGGTGCATCGGTAGACTTTGGTTTAACTGCATGGTGTAACTTATATTTGGGTGCAGACAAATACGCGTGTTGCAACTTCACTAGGAACATACTTCTTATCTCAAATTTCGTTGATCTTCTTGGATATGCTGAATGTTTACAGGTAAACTCTTTATACAATAGTTATATTGCAGTTAACAGTTTCGAGGCACTCCTCACGTTTATTTTGCATAGTAATAATTGACTTAATTCTTTTTCTAATGCACCAGAATGTATAGTGAACTTGTGTCAAGCAGCATTGCTAATGGTGGCCCATACGCTTCGAGAACATCTCTTGTGAAACTTTTAAGGTAGGAGGCCATTATATACCAAATAAAATCAGAGTTTGATCCCCCTATATTACAAATTGGAATATTTTTACATGTTTATGCTTCACGGAACAGGTCTGTTAAGAGGGAAATCCTTAAGCTGATAGAAACGTTTTTAGACAAAGCTGAAAACCAGCCACACATCGGAAAACAGTTTGTTCCACCAATGATGGATCAAGTACTTGGCGACTATGCAAGAAATGTTCCTGATGCAAGGGAATCAGAAGTCTTATCACTCTTTGCGACGATAATAAACAAGTATGTCTCCTTTCTGATCGGCCTGCCTTATTAATCTAGGATGTTAACGGTCTGCTCTTTTAAGAATATTTTTAACTATCATCATGGATTAGTTGAACTGGTTGATGCATCAAAATTTCAATTCTATATAATCCCAAAAGAAGTCTTACCACAAGATGTAACATGAAAATCTACTATCTTTGAAGCCAGCAACTTGTTGATGTGTTCCTGTAGGTACAAGGTTGTAATGCGAGATGAAGTTCCCCTCATATTTGAAGCTATTTTCCAGTGCACATTGGAGGTAACTGATTCTATGGTCCATTGAGATTACTTCCCACATGAGCATTTTTAAGCTTTCGGTCACACTTGGAAATATTATAAAAAACTGGGATGTGTTTCTTAATAGCCATGCATACATAGATGTGACTAGTGAAGGCCCATTCGTTTTTCATCTTTTTTCTGCAGATGATTACTAAGAATTTTGAAGATTACCCAGAGCACCGCCTCAAGTTTTTCTCTTTACTTCGTGCTATTGCTACATTTTGTTTCCGTTCCTTGATACAGTTGTCAAGTGAGGTTGGTGATAATATTCTTGCACTAGTATTCTTTTTGTGATCTTAGATTGCTATTAATGCCCTTTCCATATTAATAGTTTTCCAGTAATCCATTTTCCCTGAGGATTCTTGATTTTTATGCCTCTTTTTTATAAATCATCAGCAACTGAAGCTAGTGATGGATTCAGTTATCTGGGCATTTAGGCATACCGAGAGAAATATCGCTGAAACTGGGCTCAATCTCTTGCTCGAGATGCTGACAAACTTTCAGGTTTTGGAATTTGCCTCTCACTTTGTTGGCTGTTTCACTTATAGCTTCATTTTTTTGTGGTATAAAATGTGCCTGATTTAACCTGTTCCTCTTTGATTGTGACAGAAATCTGATTTCTCTAACCAATTCTACCGGACATATTTCATGCAAATTGAGCAAGAAATATTTGCGGTCTTGACTGATACATTCCATAAGCCTGGGTTCAAGTTGCATGTGTTGGTGCTGCAGCATCTATTTTGCCTGGTAATAATACATAAATCTACCATTTGCTAGTTTATTTACGGAACTAAGTGATCAAGTATAAATCTATCAGGTTGAGAGCGATTCTTTGACAGAACCATTGTGGGATGCTGCAACGGTTCCTCATCCTTATCCAAATAATGCTGTCTTTGTTCGTGAATACACCATCAAGCTTCTAAGTTCATCATTCCCCAACATGACTACAACAGAGGTAACTAAACTAAACAAGAGGATTTTCTTTTCTTCGATTGCCACTTATCATGAAAATATAAAACTGAAGACAACACAACAAAACAGGTGACGCAATTTGTGAATGGACTTTACGAGTCGAGAAGCGACATTTCAAGATTTAAGAGTAACATACGTGACTTCCTTGTACAGTCCAAGGAATTTTCCGCTCAGGTATTTAAAAATATATTGGTATCTTGTATTAGACCACATTTCATTAACACACTCTAATGAATGGATTATTTGTTCAGGATAACAAAGATTTGTATGCTGAGGAAGCTGCTGCGCAAATGGAAAGAGAGAGACAAAGAATGCTTTCGATTCCTGGACTGATAGCTCCTAACGAAATTCAAGACGACATGGCTGATTCTTAAGCCTCGTTGTGTCTAAGAAGAAGGCTACACACAACAAAGGGGTCATCATTTTTTTTGTTTTCTTTCTGATATAGTAAGGCTTTAAAGAATTCGGCCCAAAAAAAAAAAGAAAGTAAGGCTTTAAAGAGTTGTTTTTGGTAGAACTTTCCTATTCGATTTTGAGAAATGGAAAGCTTAGAGAAGAAAAATATTATGTGGGTCAGGATTTGATGTAGATTTTTTTCTACATTACAATTTTTCAACTTGTCTAGTATTCTTCTTCTTTTGTTAGACTGGATTATTAAATGAAATTTGTTTAGGAGCACAAAACTAATCAAATTCCTTATTTTAACTTAAACCGGTTTTAAACCGGCGTTAATTGATTAGACTTTTGTAAACCGAATAAAAATCGAATTTCGAGAGAGAAGACCAGGTCGAATATACATGTGGAATCTCCATTGAACCGAAAACGCTACCTTGTGCTTTCTCGGGAAATTCTTCATTCCTGGAAAATCGACGATCATCGTTAGCTTTGATTCTCTGTGTGTTTCTTCAGTTTCAATTTCTATTTTGGTTTGTCGATAACATTCTCTTGTGGGGGTTTTAAGGTTTTGGGGTGAGAGATGGGTCAAACTTTTCGCAAGCTTTTCGATACTTTCTTCGGAAACCAGGAGATGAGGGTACTCTCCCTTCTCTCGATCTTCTGTTTGATTTTGCTTTTTGATTTTTACTGGGCTCTACTTTTTTTTTACGATCTAATTTGTCTCCTTCATGACGGAGTTATTTCCTATTTCAGTGGTTTGATATTCGGAGTTTGAAAAAATATGAAAAACGATTAGTGATTTGGTGCTACCTTCACGTGAAATTGTGTCTTACTTGGAAATGGATGTATATCGATTTGTGCTAATGGATCCTGGGATGTATTTATATGTTCAGAGAGTTACTTTAGGTCAGCTGAAAAGTGTATATACAATTATGCTTAAAATCTAAACTCTTTGCTAATACTGTATGGTTGCATAATGAGTTTCACTTTTACTCTCTTATCCCCTGGAGATTGCAGTTTAGAATCTTGATTTAGCCAATCCACTTGTATAGACAACTGTGTATCCATGAACATATGCACAGAAGCTAGTAGCAAAAGATTTGATCTTGTTGTAGTTCGACTTTTTTTTTTGTGTACTGATCCAGCTAACATCATTGGCAACAACTTCAAACATTATGTGCTGCTACAGATTTTGTGGTGTTCATCTTGATATTTGACTAATCTATGTGGTGTGGTTTCTCACTCTGCATAATATGATGATGATTACATTTTTCAGATTTCGTGATTTTCTTTCTTGTGTTTTCATTTGGAGATGCCAGGTCGTTATGCTGGGCCTGGATGCGGCAGGCAAAACAACCATACTGTACAAGCTTCACATAGGAGAAGTTCTGTCAACTGTGCCCACTATCGGTAGGTCAGATTGCTCAAGCATTTATGTTTGGCCTCTGTGCGGCTTTCTGATTACAGCTGGCTTGCTGAGGATTTAAACTTTCTTATTCAGGTTTCAATGTTGAGAAAGTTCAGTACAAGAATGTCATGTTCACAGTTTGGGATGTTGGTGGCCAAGAGAAGCTGAGGCCCTTGTGGAGGCATTACTTTAATAATACCGATGGACTTGTAAGTCTGTACTTATTCTTGCCTCATTTTCATGCTATTCTCATTTCCGGGATTTTATTGGTCGATGCATTTGCAGATATACGTGGTAGACTCCTTGGACCGAGAGAGGATCGGTAAAGCAAAGCAAGAATTTCAGGTACCTTAGAGAAATTGCACAAAACTTTGGGTAAAATTAGTCTCTGCGGAGTTTCTAACCTCTGCTTATTGATTTCTTCAGGAGATCATAAGAGACCCATTCATGCTCAACAGTGTCATTCTAGTGTTTGCAAACAAACAAGACATGGTAAAAGTTCAAAGCTCTAGCTTTCCTTATTTGATTTTTTTATCTATCTCATTTACCAATATTTATCCAAACTCTTAATGAATCTCAGAGAGGAGCCATGTCTCCTCGAGAAGTGTGTGAAGGGCTTGGCTTACTTGATCTCAAGAACAGGAAATGGCATATACAAGGCACATGTGCTCTTCAAGGAGATGGGCTCTATGAAGGCTTAGACTGGTTATCTGCTACGCTCAAAGAGGTTAAAGCCGCTGGTTACTCATCGGTTGGTCCCTCGTTTTAACTCACTCCATTTGCAAAAAAGAAAACCCCGACTAGCTAAATTGACATACAAAAAGTACCAAATCAAGCTCATGGTGTCTAAGTCTATCCACCATTATATACTTTTGATCCATGGCCAACGTCTTCTTCTTGGCCTGTAATATCACAAAATGAAAGTCTCTCAATACTTTCGTGATGGAAGTGTTTTAGTTTTTGTTTCGTCTTCACGTGGCTCTGCTTCTGAAAGCTAATGTTAGCATCAATTAGGCCTCTTTTTGCAAGACTTTTGGCGCTTCATTGTAAATTCTGATGGATTAAATGTATAATCTGCAAAATTCTCATGGAATTATCAAAAGTCCCTTAAAGCTGTATAATTGATCTTTTTGCGTCTCTGTCTTCCTTAGACCTGCTATGCCTTGTACAACAAAACTAGCTTTGTAACTGCTTATACTTCACCACGATAAAATAAGGATTTACCCACATTTCTCGTGAGATAATAAAACATACAAGCCATGAAGAAATTACGAATGAGAGATAAAGAAGAAATAGATTTTCATTAAAAGATTTATGTTTGGGTTTCTTAAAAAAAGAAGAACACAACATCCTAAAGGAAACAAAAGAAACATCAATATTTTTCCCAGAGAGAAAGAAATGATTTCAAAACGGCTATTAAGAGTTTTCTTCTTTACTCGGAGCACTTGTCTTGTTGTTGCTTGTTGTTCTTAATAGCAAGCTCTTTCACCAACTTCGTTAGTTGCCTCATGCTCACATCTTTGAAGCTCTCTTCATCAACCGTTTTCTTCTTCTTCTTTGTCTTCTTCTTAGCCTCGGCCTCTTCCTCTCCACTGTTGTTAAGAACCATCTCCTCAACATTCTCCTTGTTCTTGTCGCTCTTTAAGATTGATTCTGCTTCCGAAGAAGTTGGAGTCGTCTTATCTGAAACAGGAGCCTCTTCTGATTCAATATCAATAGATTCCTCAGATCCGCAACTGTTTTCCTCCAACTCAACACTTTCTATCTCAAAATCGGATTCGGACCATTCATCGCTGTCTACTTCGAGTTCCTTCTCAGCAAGAGGTGAAGGAGAAAAATCGAGTTCTTTCGATTCATCAGATATCAGAACTGTTGTGACCGAGTCTACCTTACTCACATTATCATTAGCAGAGACATTAGACTCAAATGCCTCTTTGTTTGTGTCAACAGCAACACCAAAATCATCACCCTCCCATGGATCAGTTTCATATTCTGTTTCCTCTGATTCAGATTTAGAATCAATCTTCATTTCCTCAGACTCAGATTCTTTGTTGCAGACCAAAGTGTTTGTGGTGGTAGTAGAAGCAGCATGGTCTACAACTACAAAACCATCCTCCTGCGATGTTTCTTGTTCTTCGACTAGAACAAAACTATCAGAAGCTGAAACCATGCTGGAATCTGCAAAGAAAGCCCACATGGAAATTAATAATTGCAAACAAGAAAATAATGAAGCAAACAATATTGATGGGTATGCCTGTGTGTATACCTGTTCCATTCATCTGTTCCTTACTCGTGGATGCATCAAAGAAAGTGATATCGCCAAGATCACCATATAATATGTCAACATCTGGATCATTCTTTGAATCATCCCATTCCTTCTCCAACGAATCATTTAAATCTCTCACTGACATAACTTCAGCCTCCTCGATATTTTCTGAGTTATCATCTGACTTTGCCGGGAATTTGGAACCTGCATATTACAACTAAACTTGATTACAAACTCATTCAACTAATAAGAACATGTCAATCATCTGTTTAAAGAACGGGAAAGAGAGAGATGGCATTGCATACCTGCCGGAGAATCTTCTCTTTCAGCATCTTCATGCTTCTTTGCAGGTACATTTAGGGATTCCTTGGTTTTCAAACTCAGGTCAGCCATGGATTCTTCTAACAATCTGACAGACCTTCTGGTGCTATACACCCGCTGGACCGACTCATCCTTCTTAGAAGATGCAGCTGCCTGAGCTCTTCTTGTGCTGCGCACCACTGGAGTTTTGCTCACATTGGCTTCAGGCATGATATCAGTGACATCTAACTTCACAGCGACTGAGGTAGCTGCTGCTCTTCTACGGCCTTGAGGTATTGATGGATTCTGAAGCATATTCGTATTTTTGTTTTCTTGATCCATTTCTCCAGCTAAGGACTTACTCGTCACAAGACACGAACGGGTCACCAATTCTGATGACTGAGTTTCATCTTTCGTGGTCTTTCTTCGAGTTCTAGCTGCAGTACGAGCAGCACTTGGCAAATTTCTTGCTACACTGGTTGGAGATTGGTCACCAGATTGATTCACGAACTCATCAACACCTCCAACCTATCAAATCATAATGGTCAGACAACTATTGACATCCATATCCCACAAGAAATGCTATGTGAATAAAGAAAAAACATCAATCATCAAATGTTAAGGCCAAACATATAAGACATGAACTTGATCTCACAGATTTTCCCAAACATTCGATACAAAATCCGAGACAAATCTGCGAGCAAAAAGGCATTCAATCTTGCTTGATTTACCAGATCTTAGATAAGATCCCGATGAAATCACTGGACTCAACAGAGTCGACCAAGAATGATTAGAGAAATGTTCCGATTTCATATTCGTCACTATCAAATAGGCTAGCAAACACCCCAAATTTCTCAATCTTCCAAGAAATTTCAGTAGTTATTCTTGCAAAAATAGATGAATCTATAAGCAATGACACGTTCTAGATAGTTTATAAGATATCGATGTCAAATCATTTGCAATATAACTGAGAACAAGCAAGATCCGAAGACTACGGGAACAAAATCTAAAGAAATGAGAAGCAAAAACTTACAATCTCAAGAGCTTTGAGAGCATCAGCCATGGCGATATTGGTCATATTGGCTGGGATTTTGTTCCTTTTACAGAAAAACTGAAGATCTCTTCTCGGAAGACTGTGGAAATCCATGGCGACGAATGTAGAGAAAATAATTTGATTGGTTGAGAAAATGACAGTTGAAAAACAAGACGTTTCTGCTATGACTCTAAAGATCCGAAGATGAAGGATATTTATACATTAGGCGAACGTAAACCCTAACTCCCCCTTAACCACAAGTGACCGTTGCAGCGTGAAATTTGAATTTTAAAAACTCACATTTTATTATAGTGGGCCTGAAAGATACAAAGCCCATATATTGGAATGGAAGATGGGCCTATGATGGGTAACGTAGAAAGCACGCGCTTTTCGGGAGCGCGTGTTAATTGAATGAACTGCGAAGCTCGCAATCACCATCCGGAGGAGAGAGAGACGGAGTCACGGAGGAGAGAGAGAGAGAGAGACGAGGACGCGGAGCTTTCAGAGAGAAAGAGAGGAGNAAGAGAGAGAGGGAGGAGAGAGAGAGAAGTCGGTTACATAGCTTAGAGAAGGACGGTGGAAAAAAACAGAGAGGAAAGGTTTAACCTAACCTAACCTGCGTAAAGAGCGTAGGGTTATGGGAATTTGCCAAATCTGAATGGAAAGCTTAGTTCTCGCCGGATTCACTGTGTTCCCTTCCGTTTGTTTCAGTTGTAGTCTTGGATCCGCCGGGATTCGCCTGTATTACCGGCGGCTGAGCTGATTTTCAGGTAGATCAATACATAACCGCGGAAGAAATTGTGTTTTCTTTTTTCTGGAGAATGGTAGACTCTTGAGGCCTGTGTGTGATAGTGACATAGAAGAAACCCTAGAGAAAGTGTGATCTTGATTGTAGAGAGGGAGAGAGAAGAATGGGAAGTCCAGGATCAGGTGCGGCGGATTGGACTGTGGGTTCGATTGTGTGGGTTAGGAGGAGAAATGGCTCGTGGTGGCCTGGGAAGATACTTGGACAAGAAGATCTTGACTCTACGCATATCACGTCGCCACGATCTGGAACTCCGGTGAAGCTCCTTGGGAGAGAGGATGCAAGTGTGTAAGTCTCTTCTTTTATCTGTATGAACTTTTCTTTGTTCTTTTGGATTGATTACTCAAAGCATTTTTGTTTCAATCTTTTAATGTGCCTAGGGATTGGTACAATTTAGAGAAATCCAAGCGGGTCAAGCCATTTCGGTGTGGCGATTTTGATGAATGCATTGAAAGGGTAGAATCTTCGCAAGCGTTGACAATAAGAAAGAGAGAGAAGTATGCTCGTAGAGAAGATGCCATTCTCCATGCTCTTGAACTTGAAAAGGAATTGCTGAAAAAAGAAGGGAAACTAGTCGCTGAAAAGGCTAGAGATGAATCTCCTGATGCAACCAAGGAGAGAATGGCTATAGTTAGGGTTCAGGATATCTCTAATGGGACACGGGAATCCACAGATTGTCTAGTGACCAACCATGTTGGTGATGTTATGCATTTGCTGAGAGATAAAGAGGAAGATCAACCAAGTTGTGAGGATGAGGCTGTGCCTCGAATGAGAGGCTTGCAGGACTTTGGACTTAGAACCGCCTCTTCAAAGCGAAAGGTTTCATGTTCCAATGGTCCTGATACTTCCTTAAAGTATTTTGCCAGAAGCAACTCTTCAGCTTCTTCGAGTGGAGATCATAGCATGGAGAGGCCCAGTTATACCCTCGGTAAGATGAATTTAAAAACTTCCACGTTTTAATTCCAAGATGGTTGGATACTAAAGGCTTCTGGCTCTTTTTTACATAAAATTCATATGCAAATTGGCTCCCTTTCAGGAAAGGAGAACACTAGAAGTAAGGCGGAGGCTAAAAGGACTAAGTATATGTTTACACCAAACGAATCTAATGCTGTTTCAGACTTGCATGAGAGTTTAAGCCTCAGGGAGGCAATGCATTCCTCTGCCGGTGGCGATTCTCGTTGTTCAGATTATGACCCTCCTGAATTTTTGGAAGATATTGAATCTGATTATTCTGAATCTGAAACTGAGTCTTCTGATATGGAGGAAGATACTGATGATGACATTCCCTTGCTGTCAGGTGATTCTTATTTGGATGGCTAAAAGCTAGTTTCATATCATATAAATGTTTCTACTTTTGGGAAAATTGGTTTTCAAGCCTCTGAACTTTATAAACCAATTAACCTTTTTGATTATGTTGACCACAATTTTCCATGTGTCGCATAGGTGTTAGTTATTCCCTAACTAAAGTTTGAAATCTTCTCCTTCCAGGAGCTGGGCGTCATTCGGAGCGACGCAATACTTTTAGTAGGCACATGTCAGGAGAAGATGAAAGCACCAGCAGTGAGGAAGATCAATATGAGTCATCCATTTCTGGTGACTCTTCCTACCTTTATTCCCACAATCCTGATAATGAAGCTAGTACAGTTTCCAAGTGGCAGCTCAAGGGAAAAAGAAACCTGCGCAATCTTCCAAGAAGGTCTGCACGTAAGAGAGAAATGCACCGTAATCGTCTGGAAGATGGAAGATATTGTGAATATAAGAGAAGGGCATTTGGCCAAAAGCCTATGGGTTATGGGTTAGATTTTAATGAGACAAATGATATGAGCGATGGAACTGATGACACTGATCCCAACGAAAGGCAGTTCGGGGACAGAATGATTGGACCAGGTGATGATTATCAGCTCTCAACTATGGTTGCACATGGATGTAAGAACATCTACAGCCATGACATGCTGGATTGGGATGATGATCCTTGGGAAGGCCGGATTGGTATGAAGAAGCGATGGGAGGAAAAACTCGAAGGTATAGGCCAGTTTGATGCTTCTCAACGCAATGTTGGCAGAAAAATGTATTCTCCATTGATGGATGTGGATTTAGAAGTGCGAGGAAGCTATCAGAAAGGGCCTGTCCCAATTGTCTCCCTTATGAGTAAGTTAAATGGCAGAGCGATAATTGGACATCCAGTTGAAATCGAAGTCTTAGCAGATGGTTCCTCCGAGTCATATATTCAGACAATTGATTATTTTGGTAATGAAACAACTTACCATGACAAACCCTTCCTTCTGCCTCCTGCTTGGAAGACTGCAAGAAGAAGTAATTCCCGGGTTCCACGGCTGCATCCATTCTCATCGTCCCACGAAGCGGATGATGAAGCAAACTATGATCATTCTCTGGCAGATCAGGGAAGGAAACCGCTTGTTAAGAAACTTGGGGTTGGTAATTTTAGTAATGATGATAACTCGTTGAGGAGAAACAGTTCACTGCGAATTCCTCGACCACCTGGAGAGAGAAAGCAGCAGCAGCAGCAGCAGCAAAAGAAGTTGCCGAAGAACACAAACACAACAGCTAGTCAAAAGACAAGGGCACTATCGTCATTCAGCAGCGAACAGGGACACAGCGGGATTAAGGCGTTACGGGACCGGCGGACACACGAGCTCTCTAACAGACGGGTATTACCAGGACCACCAACCGTGGCCTGCATACCGGTCAAACTAGTATTTAGCAGATTACTTGAGAAGATAAATAGACCGCCATCAAAGCCAACTGCGAAAGCCTTAATCGAGAGAAGAAGAGATCAATAACAAGGGCTCTACTCAAGTCAAAACAAGATTTACAGGTACAAAACAGATAACCATATCTAGTCTCTGGTTTTCGTAGATTGAGAATCACGTTTAGGGCATTACAAATTCTGGGGCGATGGGTCTTTTTGAGCAACCATCAAGCTTTTATAATGTGATGATTCTGAGGGAAAATTAGTCGTAGGGAGAACAATTTACGTAGAGAGACTTTGGTTACTTATTGGTACAGATCGGTGAAGAAGTAGAACAATATACCACTGGTTCGTTTTGTATATTTCTTAGTTTTTCACTCTCTGAGAGAGCTTTATGCATCCTTGATTTATTCCCAGCTTTAGTTTTATTAGTAAGAGTTTTTTTCGTTTATTTGATTTATGAATCTTCTATGGCTAATTTAACTTGCACATATTATCGATTTTACAAAACTCGTTTAGATTTTGTTTGATTTTATATGAGTTCGAGTTCAGCAGCTCTTTAGGTTGATCTTTGGGTTTGGTTTGTGAGAAAGAGAAACCTTGCCAACTTTAAACCAAACTTCATTTTGATTGGTTTGAATTTATACTGTTTATGACCCACCAACAGCTTCACTTGAACATAGTCACATACGATCAAACATATAGCAGTAACTTAAAAGTTTTTTAGGACTCTATTTGACATACAGTTTGTCTACTTAGACATTTATTACAACAACAAACGAAAGACGAGAGAGAGATAGACAGACTTAAACATAGTGAGTCTTGTCCGAGTCCTCGACACTTGTTGGGCGAAACCATGCAGTCTCCTCAAGCACCGCCGAGTCTTGGCGTGCAGCCTCTGCGGCGGGACTGTGCTCAGTTGTGGAGGGACCGAAAACTCCAGTTTGAGGATGAGGAGACCAATATTTATCGGAATCTGGCTTTATGACTTCGTCAGGTACTGCACTTGCCTGCAATTCATCCTCTACGTTCTTGTCATACGCCGAGGAATGACCCCCACTGTTAAAAGACACAAAATGAATTATTCAATTATACTATTAGACGATTTGTATTAATCTCAAATTTTGTCACCCACAGAACTTCGACATATGTATGCATATCGTTTCCTCAATATGTATTTCCCCTAAAAGAACTCTTCGATATTTATTAATCATATCATTTCAACTTCAATTTGATTAAAATTTCAAGGGAAATAAAAACAAATTTTCCTGTTGGATGGGAGATTGTTGCTTGGTAGGTGAGACATTACCACCACAAAATACTCACAAGTCACGACAACCAAAAAAAAAAAAGAATTCTTCAAAAGGGTCTTTATGTAGATTTTTTTCCTATGGTCTTTGTATATTACTATTAAAGATGGAAAGTTTTATTTTGATTAAAAAGTGAAACGAAAAAGCCTTTATATTTAAATATAAATCAAGTAATGTCAAATATGTCACTGTCAGCCATCAATATTTCTATCAATTTAACGTCTTCAAAGCTGTCGGTCCAATTCTTATCTTAATGTCAAATGAGATTAGAAAATCAGCCACGTCAAGTCTACTCACCTCACAAATAAAATGAAAATAGTGTGTTACTAAAAATGATTATGACAAATAACAAAAAAGAAGTTTGGAATTAAAAGGTGAAAAATTGTAACTAAATGCAGTTTGGAGTTTTGACTTTTGAGTCAAGTGAATGAACGACTCTTAAACTTCGAGTTATCTACAAAAGGCTTTAAAGCAGTATCAGGGGTATGGATGTAAATTCAAACAAGTGCCACGTATCGAACCCTGAAAACGGATATGTTTTGTTTTGGTATTATATCCATTTCGCCAAATGGATGGCATTTGGCATATGCCATTTTTCGTGCACTGTATGTTGTACACTGCTTGTGCTATTTGTACGACTAAATTTATTTCCAACAAACAATTTTTTTGAAAAAATACTTTAATACACTTGTGCAAAAAACACAGGATTCGTTTCAGATCCATTGCGTTTAATTTAAGCAACAGGAGAAAAATATATACTATGACATTGAAAAGATAAAATACGCAAAATGCTTTTTTTGTTAAAGGATAAAATACACATGTTATAATTTAATTGATCAGAATCTCTAGTGATATCTGAACTCTCAAGATCTGGGACTGGGAGTAGTATCTTGAATCTAACGAAATGGTTGGACCAACGAGTCAAATGAAATGATAATACACGAAGAAATTAACAAACACCAAACCTCTAAAATTTTGTTTACATCAAAAAAACCTTCGAAATTATTTTTATTTTTTTAAACATTTGATATGTTACGACAGGTTCAGTATAATCAAGACGATGTATACTATATTGTCCATTAAAACAAAAAAAGGAAGTTCCACCTCTTTTTTTTGCTTAGGTTCAAAGAAACATGGCATAATTTGGAAGAAGAAAAATAGAAAGAGAGTGGTCCATACCGTGAACCAAAGAGAGCAGAGGCGGGTGCGGTGGCGCGTGGGGAAGCGCGTGGGAAGACAGTGTTTACAAGGTGCTTCTTTAAGCCGGTGATCAACTGAAAGCTCTTCGATCTGGTTGCCATAAAATTCTGTATTTTCGTCGGAGATTAGGAGAGAAGAGAGGAGAAGTTTTATGGTTTCTCTACTGAAGATTTGTTTCTTATTTTATAGTCAAGTATTCAGTATGGATTTTACTCTGTTTAACGTGTGCGTATATAAATACATTAATGCTTTGAAACAGATAGGATTAGGAGACAAAGCACAATCTGATCCGCGTGTCTCACCTACCAAACGTTGCCGTTTCATTTTCTTTTGACGCCGTTACTCGACAAATGGACGGTGTAAATCTAAGCCTTTTCAGGCTTCATCGAAACGGGCCGAGTAAGTAAATGCAGCCCATTTAAAAGTCTTCTCCCTGTTAAACGAGGTGGGAGTCTCGTTGACCGCCACGTGCTCCACGTTCCTTCCATCTTCCTTTTTCTTCCCCAGGAGAGAACAAAAAATCAGGAAAATTAAAAAATTCAAGCTGCGAAGAGAGAAGAGAGCTCAAATCTAGCTTGATCCGGTGAAAATGGCTCTCGAATGGGTTGTTTTAGGTTACGCGGCGGCGGCGGAAGCGATCATGGTCGTGCTTTTGACGATGCCAGGGCTTGACGGACTCCGCAAGGGATTGGTCGCGGTCACGCGTAATCTCCTGAAACCGTTTCTCTCGATTGTTCCTTTCTGTCTCTTCCTCTTAATGGATATCTACTGGAAGTACGAGACTATGCCTTCATGCGACGGCGATTCCTGCACACCGTCGGAGCACCTTCGTCACCAGAAATCCATGATGAAATCCCAGCGAAACGCGCTTCTCATTGCGGCCGCACTTGTGTTCTACTGGATCCTATACTCTGTTACCAATTTGGTTGTCAGGATCGAGCATCTTAACCAAAGGATTGAGAGGCTCAAGAACAGGGATTGATCGTCTCGTCTCTCAGGTCCAATTACTGTAATGCCTTTTGTTGTCGAGTGTCGTTCCGATTTCGTTAGGATTTTACTGTTTCAACGTTTCTGATCTGTGCGTTTATCTTCTGGATATTGAAGGATTTATCCTACTTTTCTATGCTTTGGATTCTTTTTTGTTACCAGATTGAGATTGTTTTTGCTGAATTGTGATTGACTATAGTCTTCTCTTCAGGATATGCATTGATGACACAACAAATGATTGATGGATTTATTGAGATCATCTTTGGTTGATTCTAAGCCACACACTGTAATTTTTCTTACGCCTTCAATGAATTAGAGCTTGTGAATTCAGATTTGGTAATCAATGTTCAATGTCAGGTTTCTTATTTCCGAGAGAAATCCAAACTGTCTCATATGTGCATTTTCCACTGTTAAATTCAAATATCATGATGCATCTGAAATCTGAAGTAGTAGCATGTGCTTTTGATATGCTTTGCTAGACACAAGAACCGATCATGAATCCTAGATTGACAAATGCAGACCATCGACATTCGATATAAAATGGTCGATTAGTATAGACTAGAGTAATCACTCGTCCTCGAGTTTCTAGGTAATTCAGGTTTTAGAGTAGGGTAAATCCTAAGTGGCTAAAAGATAATGTAGGATGGATAAGTCAAGTAGTTACCTCTTAAAATGTGATCATGTATTTGCTTCTCCATGGACCTTGTTGTGAAAGACTTCGTTTTTTGCTTTGGCTTTTACTTATTCTGAGTGCTCTTAGTTTTACCTTTTAAAATATTTGAACTTTGGCCACTCTTACTTTCGAAATGTATTGACTCGAAGTATTGAGATTCATGTCCAATATCTTAGTGGGAGGAACTCAATACAGAGCCATACTTGTTGGCCTGAGTACTGATGCATTATTTAGGGGGTTCTTTTTCTTCAAGTACACATTAAAAATGTTGTAATTTATAGTTAGCACTGTGTTAAGTTATTTGATCAAAGCCTTTTCTGATGGAATGACTGATATGTTTTGTGTTTTTATGGGGTCACGGACGTATACATTTTGTGTTTATGTTTATTGCTTGCGAAGGTGATTGATTACAATTATAATTTTTGGTGATTTTTAACATAATATTTTAGCATGAATAAACTCTGTTTATGAAATAAGCATATTCGTAGCCCACAAATCTGGCTTTTTGCTTACTTACGCTGGAATAAGACAAAAGAACCAAAGTAGAGGAAAACATTCTACTTGCTCTTTCTCTTTGGTGAAGAAAACGTATATAGACAGATTCCTCCACATTTCCATTTTCCTCCCAATTACTTTCTTTTTTAAAAAAAATATTTTTATCGGTCACATCTTTGTATGTTTTTTAAATGCGATCATGTGCTAAGGGCACTGGTAATGGTAGAACACCTAAGGGTGTTCTC
>OVAQ01000172.1:6760-45422 GCA_900406345.1 Erysimum cheiri | reverse complement strand
TATATATATATATATATAATATTTAAAATTTTATATTGAAACAACGTTTTTCCCTACTTTTACAGAATTTTATAATTAATGGCAAATGTATAAATAAACATTCATCAGCTATCAACCGATTACCAAAACTACAAATCTTTTAAAATAATTGTTTATATGATAAATAATATAGCCCAAAAAAAAAAAAAATGATAAATAATATAGTTTAGAAAAAATCCGTCGATCATACCATTCTAAGTTTGGTCCGGATCGGAAGCCTAGAGAATGGCCTATGAAAATATCCGTCGATCATACCATGCTAATATGTATCATGTATGCATGGTTTAACAGGATCTGTTAGGGTTTTAAAATGAATTAATGGTACTATAGTCGATTTCCGTGCAATCTTACTATTTTTGTGAACAACTCTTTCTAATGTTTACAAATGAAGAAGAATAACGACAAGGTCAAGCAAGTGGGAGTTTAATTAATATTACTTCTTATTTATAGTACTTTTTATTGAAATAAAATTTTGGACTTTTGCAATTATGGCCATTGGATAATTAAAAATTGCGCACTCCTATCCATTTTGAGAATAATCAAAGGAAAAGGCGTTGCCTTATATCAATACTCATCCCTCTTGCACCTGAAGACTTTGGAGAATGTAGAGAGATTCCAGAAAACCCAAAAACCAAAACACTTTAGATTTCATATCGATCGTTATATATTCCTCCATTTTTTTTTTGTTTAATCGAATCTTTTTTCTTTTTTCAACTTGGAACTTTTTTCAGTCCGTTCAATATATATATCATTGAACGTACAACGTACCAAGATCATATGTTTCTGATGCAAAAGAGGGAATTTGTGTCTCTCTTGTTTGTTCATTGATGGATAACCTAAACTTCGAATTCTCAAACGCTTCACAAGGAAGCCGGCTACAGTCGCAGCTGCAACCGCCCCAGCCGTTTAATTTACAAGACTCGAGTATGATTCATTACAATCAACCATCATCTCCATGGACTACCGAAACCTTCTCGGGTTTTAATCCGTACGATTGCACAGCTAGTCAATCTTTCCCCGTACAATGTTCATCTTCAAAGCCCTACCCTTCCTCTTTTCATCCGTACCATCATCAATCTTCCGATCATCCATCATTAGACCAATCTGAATCAATGGTTCCTATGCAACCTCTTCCGGATCAATATTTGAAGCCATTATTTCAAAGATCATGCGCGAACGATTTCGCCGCATTAAATGCTTCATCAGCATCATATTCGCTTTCTTTTCAAGCAAGTCAAGATCCACAAGTATGCCAAAAGTTCCTTTAATTTTAAAATTTTGTTTTTAAATTAACAATGATGATCCTACTTGATGGTTTAAAATGTTCTCCGCAGGAACTATGCAGGAGGACCTATAGTAATTCTAATGTAACACATCTGAATTTCTCATCATCACATCATCAACCTACACAAACTCATCCAAGATTTTCTTCTTCTTCTTCTTCATTCTCAACCCATGGAGGGTCGGTGGCTCCTAACTGTGTGAACAAGACACGGATAAGATGGACTCAAGATCTTCATGAGAAGTTTGTGGAGTGCGTTAATCGCCTTGGTGGTGCTGATAGTAAGTCAGAACCATTACAAGATGTTTTTGATCGAGCTAGTCGCTTGGTTAATTTAGCATAAAGTTATATTAGCTAGTCATGCTAAAAGAAGGGGACCAATCTAACTTGCTTTGGTCTTCGGTTTGAATAAGTTACTAAAGCCAAGAACTTCTTGGTTACCCAAAAAAGTTATATTAGTTATGCATAGGAATCATGGACGGTCATGTTTAACCGTAGATAATATAATTACATGAGATCAAAAGTCATCTTATGAAATTATAACGCTCTCATGCGATGCGACACCATGTGCATGTGGATTGAAAGTTTCTCATTTTGATGAAAATATGCTGCATTATCTGGATATATGCATACATCTTTCAATAAAAGTAAATTCATGTTTATTTTAAGGATAGAAGTGTCCTTGTTCTTTGGTGGGTCACTAAAAAGTGTAAGTGGTGGAAAACTATGCAGAAGCAACGCCCAAGGCGATATTGAAGCTGATGGATTCTGAAGGACTCACAATATTTCATGTTAAAAGCCATTTACAGGTTAGGTTACTTCTTTCTCTCTTTTAATTTTTTTTTTTTTCAATGAAGATTTTCTAAATAGTTTTTGGGTTAAATTTCAGAAGTATAGGATTGCGAAATACATTCCTGAGTCTCAAGAAGGTACACTAATAAATCTCTACACTACTTTTTTGATAAAATACACTGATAATTTAGGAATATACAAATACAAAGAGTTTTTTGTTGCAGGCAAGTTTGAGAAGAGTGCTTGTCCCAAAGAGCTGTCTCAGCTTGACACAAAAACGTACGTTTAATCTAATTTTTCTGTGTGCCAAAAGTAGTATATTTCTTTATTACTAAATAGCCCTTTTCATTTTCCTCCATATATATAGATCCAAAGTTAATGACCCAATGGCTTAGCGTAGCAATAGCAACATGATACGATTAAAGCTTATTCAAAAAATAATAAATAATGGCTTGTTAATGATTTTTTTTTGGAATGTTGTGGAGGCAGTGGAGTGCAAATTAAAGAGGCACTCCAGCTTCAACTAGATGTTCAGAGGCATCTTCATGAACAACTAGAGGTAAGTTACAAAACGTAACTATAAAGGAAACTTGTTCTTTTGGTTTTAACATCAAAACTTGCTTTTAAGACAAAATGAAGGCTTTCTAGTTTTGAGATTGTATATATGTTTGAACATTTTGTGGGTCTCCTTACTTTTAATGAACTATTTTTCTGATAATAATATACATAGATATACAAATTTTATTACCACACTCATCTTGATTCATGTGCCNGGTCTCCTTACTTTTAATGAACTATTTTTCTGATAATAATATTCATAGATATACAAATTTTATTACCACACTCATCTTGATTCATGTGCCTTTAAATTTCTTTCTTTAGATTCAGCGAAACCTACAGCTAAGAATCGAAGAACAAGGGAAACAATTGAAAATAATGATGGAACAACAACAAAAAACCAAAGAGAGTCTTCTGAAGACACCAGACGCTGAAGTATCATTGTCTCTTCCCGCTTCCGATCACACTTCTCCGCCTTTCTTGATAAGAGACACAGAAGCCCTCATGCTAACAAGTTATGGAGACACTCAACTCCAATCAAAGATAAGTTGAAAAAATTGAGAGATATTGGCTACAAAGAAAAGGCCTAAAGCATGTTTCTACTCTATTCAAAGTGGTATAAAGTTATAAGAGTCGCGACAAGAGAATGTCCAAAGTGCTACACACACTAACACTTGGAAACAGAATCAGGTACTTAATGTGCGCAAGTGGTGTGTGATGGGGTCTTAGTCATAGAGTAATAGATGTGTGTGAGATTATTCTTAATTAACTATTTGTTTTTAAAAAACTCACACAAAGAGACACCTTCTTAAATTAGTAACGCTACTTTTAACATTGTGCATGAGGAGCCCCACCTTTTATCCTTTTTGCTTTCTTAATCATTTCTACTTTGAATATTCAATTTCGTTTTTAACTCTGAACTTGATTACTCTGGTATTACAAAAGTCTGGCGATGTTTACAAAAGTAATCGATCTCTATCTTTAACATGCTTTTTTTCAAGATTGAGGGACGGTATACAATCTTTTGCATGGAAGTGGTTTGATGAGTGAGTCAGCCAAATGATAATCCATAAAGACATGACTCATGAGCATACGAAATGAACTAGCTTTAGTTTCAACACAAAAAGGATATTCGATTTGGTTTCCCACAATCTCACCAATTGTGAAGTGATTTAATCTAACCCTCGGCATCAACGTCACATTAAACTGTTTGACCACCCTTTAATTGGGTTGGTAAGTGGTTCCATGTCCTAAATGAATGAATATATGGTTCATTCGATTTCCGTATTGTGTTGGTTAAGAAACTCTAGAGTATAGTGGGCCTGATGGGCTGCAGAGTCTTTGTGAGAATTTTTTTGTCAACAATATTAGTTAAGCATATTTGAATTTGAGCTTGAATTCGGCTTAGATTAGGGTTCCATTTCGATGACAAGATCGAGATCTCTCTTCCTTTTTTTTTTCCGATCAATAAATTTGGTTGTAAGTCTGGTATTTCATAAATGCCGGTCATCTCGTCGGTTTGTGACTAAATTGGTTTGGTTCTCGCCAGGTTACAACTGGTTTGGGCTGGTCTAGTTAAAGCCCAAACTCATTTACTTTGTTTTAATTGAAAGTTGTGTTTATAATAATTGTTAGAAGGGAACATTGTCTTTTATGAGAGTTTTGACTATCTTAATTTTTGTTGTATTAATTCTTTATAAGGAGGTGACTGAACACATGCATGGAAAAAAGTGGAAGAATGTCGTAATGGAAGTTTCACCATTTGGTGTCACAATGTCGTCATTCAATATAATTATTATCTTATATGACCTCTCAATATGCAACGTCTTTAATCGTTATAAAAAAGAGTCAAATCTCAATACCGATAAGACAAAGCACATCTTGGATCCAGCAGTTATATGAATGTTGTACTACCCTTAGAAGGGATTTACCAAAACTTGGAAGGTACAATGAAGTTTGGATCGGATAATGATTCGTCGTATGAGAGCAGCAGTAAGTACATTCATCATTGCTGCAAATGCTACGATATCTCCGAAATTTTCTCAACCGATACAAAACGGACCACTTCGCTTTCTTTGGACTGTGTGCACACACAGTTTTCAACGGTATACAGTTTTCTATTTTTATTTCTTGATCTCCTTGTTTTAACCAAAACCCAAATAGAAAAAATACTCGTAGTTATTATCTTAGCTTTAATTGGTGCTCATAGTTAAGGATCTTGTGTGAATCTGGTCGATTAATACTCGGACTATACTTGTTATAAAGAAGTTTTGGGGTCTTAGTCCCATAATTCCTTCACCTCGAAGACTAAAGTAGGTTAATTTGTTATAAATTGTTTCGTAGTTATATAATGAAGTTATGGTAGAGAATTATAAGGTACTAATGACCTTGTATGTGTAGAGAATGAGTTATAATCAAGATTCATGGTCTTAACAGGAACAGCCATCAGCGATCTCTTCAGGTTGTGAATCCGCCTCTGAGTTAACAAGCTCATGTGTCAATAGAAAAAGGATCAAATGGACAATAGATCTTCACGACAAGTTTGTAGAGTGTGTGAATCACCTAGGTGGCCCTATGAGTATGATCTCTTCATCATAATCATGAGACATAATCATACATATACATATATATATATATATGAGGATTTCATTAATGAAAAAAAGAAAGAAAGCAAAACATGATTATTTACCATTTATTTCTTAATTAACGTAGAAGCGACACCAAAGGGGATCTTGAAGCTTATGAGAACACATGAACTGACCATCTACCATGTCAAGAGCCATCTTCAGGTAAGTACCACATCAGTTTGTTTCTTGGATTATGATCTACATATGCATGCACAGGATTTATTCTTACCCAATCTCCTTTTGTATGCATCAAAATCAGAAATATCGATCACTGAAACATGTTCAAGATGCCATACAAGGTAAAGTCCTAGGTTTTATTGTTAACTGTCTCAATAACTCATTGATCCAAAACTAAACATGACATGCATGGTTTTTAACTAATTTGTTTATCTTACTTTCTTAAATGATTTTGCAGCAACAAAATTCAAAGAAGAGGAGATTCTTCCGGAGGATTCAAGAATCAAAGAGTTGATGAGATTGCAAGATGAAGTGGGACAACATCTCCAAGAGCAACTAGAGGTTTGTTCCTTTTTCTCGGTATTTATGTCCAACACTAAGATATATCTCTTCCCACTATATAAGGCTAATGGCTCTATTATGCGTTTTTCTGATTCTAAAGTCAAAATAAAAAATTGGAGTCACGAATTAGAATGCAAAGCCACTCTGTTATTCGTTTTTCAAACGCAAAAGTCACAGTTGAGAATAAGAGAGAAGAACAACATAAAATAGTTCAAACTCAGAGTCTAAATATATTAGCTAATAATTTTCTCACTATAATCTTTGATACATGTCTCTTAATTTTCTTTTAATTCTGCTAATATCGGATAGGCGTGTTTCTTCTTCCCTTTGGCAGATGCAGAGAGAATTATTCTTGATGGTTGAAGATCAAAATAAACAACTCCACGAGATGATCAAATATCAAAAAGGACAGAAGTTGTAATAACTTAAAGCTTGTAAGTAAGATTTGCACTTATATGTAGCTACTAGCTATCATGAGTCCTTAATTATGAAAGCATAATGTAAGTAATGATAATTATTTTTTAAGATGATAAATGTTTTATTGATATAAGAATAATATGTACATCAGATTTACATACTTGGCCTCCTATGAATTATTCGATGATGTTCATAATGTGGTTCGCAAGATCAAACTTGAGGATCATTTCCTATTTCACGTTGTTGAGGATCCAATTTTGTTTTAGTAAAATATTTTCTTGAAATCATTTGGATTTGTCTAATTTTTATTTCGCAAATAACACGATTTGTTATACTCGAGTTTCAATGAAAAAACTGGAAAGATGAACCATTAACCATATATTATCAACAAAAATTATACTATATTTTTATAAACCGTGTATGTAACTATTCCAAATAAATGTTTTTTGTTTGTTCTTTTCTTTTCCGGAAACTGGTTTCCAAAAGCGTTAAGACTGACAAGTAAATTACAAGNGTTGAAGATCAAAATAAACAACTCCACGAGATGATCAAATATTATCAAAAAGGACAGAAGTTGTAATAACTTAAAGCTTGTAAGTAAGATTTGCACTTATATGAAAGCATAATGTAAGTAATGATAATTATTTTTTAAGATGATAAATGTTTTATTGATATAAGAATAATGAACCATTAACCATATATTATCAACAAAAATTATACTATATTTTTATAAACCGTGTATGTAATTATTATTCCAAATAAATGTTTTGTATTCGGAATAGTTTTTTTGTTCTTTTCTTTTCCGGAAACTGGTTTCCAAAAGCGTAAGACTGACAAAACTCAAAAACCCCAGTCTCTCATGCCTCACCTGTCTTTCTCCGGCACAGCTGATAATGATCCTTGGAGATGGCAAAAGAACTGCAGTGACTTGAGCTCCGAGAGTCGAATCAGACCGAACTCGTAAAAGATTCAAAGGTAAAAGCTTTAGATTTGCTCAGCTGTAACATCTCGTACAAGGCAATGAAACTTGCGCAAAACCCTACTAGATTCACGTCTCTTCTCAAATGGGTTTCACAACTTTCTCTAGAAACCCCTTTTAAACCCCCAATTTCTGNAAGACTGACAAGTAAATTACAAGCAAAACTCAAAAACCCCAGTCTCTCATGCCTCACCTGTCTTTCTCCGGCACAGCTGATAATGATCCTTGGAGATGGCAAAAGAACTGCAGTGACTTGAGCTCCGAGAGTCGAATCAGACCGAACTCGTAAAAGATTCAAAGGTAAAAGCTTTAGATTTGCTCAGCTATAACATCTCGTACAAGGCAATGAAACTTGCGCAAAACCCTACTAGATTCACTTCTCTTCTCAAATGGGTTTCACAACTTTCTCTAGAAACCCCTTTTAAACCCCCAATTTCTGGAACTGGGTCTCTCCTCCGTTGTACCCAAAACCCTAGATCTTTCGCCACCAGCGAGAAATCTAGTGTGAGGAGGACCCGAAACGGGCTTCGAATCACTCCCACTATTCGTAAATTGGCTGAGGAAGCAATGTTGGATTACTTTTATTCCACTAGGGGTTTGCAGTATATGGTTGCAGAGAGTATGAGCAAGAACAGTCCAATTTTTATTGATAATCTTTTGGAGAAGGTGGATTGTGTTACTGTCTCTGATATCAACCAATCTATTACCCGATATCTACGGTTTCACCCCGTCAATGAATTTGAGCCTTTTCTTGAGAGTTCAGGTCTGATGCCCACGGAGTTTAATCATCTGGTGCCCTGTGATAAGAACTTCTTGAATGAAGATGGTTTTTTGTTGGAGAACCACCATGTCTTGTGTTATTCTGGAATTGACCCCAAGAAGATTGGGAAGATTTTCAAGGAAGCTAGGGAAGTTTTCGGGTATGAAACCGGGGTTTTAGCTTCCAAGATTAAGGCGTACGAGGATTTGGGATTTAGCAGATTGTTTCTGTCGAAGCTTATCGTTTGTAGCCCGAGAATCTTGATTGGGGATATGAATGTTGAACTGGCTAAGGTGTTAAAGACGCTGGAGTCCTTGGGGTTTGAATTTGATTGGGTAATGGAGAACCTGTCAGAGGAGGCACCTTGTGATTGGAGTTCCGTGCATCGTGTTCTAAGCTTGCTTAGAGAAATCTGTTCTGATGAGGAAGAGCTATGCGGGTTAATCAGGAAGTGTCCAAGACTGATTTTTGAGAATTCAGGCAAATGGACATTGATTCTAGCTGGATTTGAAACAAAACTTGGGTCATCTAGAAGTGAACTACGTTCGTTGTTTCAGAAATTGCCACAGATTCAAGTAGAGAAATGTGTGTCGAATCTAAGGCATTGCTTCTTGTTCATGAAAGAGATCGAGATGGAGGGTGATGAGATCCGTAAGGTTTTTCGTTCTCACTCATGGTGGCTTGGTTCATGCAGGTTAAAGAAAACGAGTAGCTTGCTTATTAATTTGAAGGCTGGGAAAACCCGGGTTTGTCAGGTCATTCAAGAAAACCCAGAGGAGATGAAAAAATGGACAATGGGGTCAAAAATCCAACCGCTATCAGCTTCCAAAGTAGACATAGAGTCGAAAGCAATGAAGACTCAGTTTCTGTTGTACCTCGGATACAAGGAAAACTCAGAGAAAATGGAGAAAGCATTCAAGAGTTTCTGTGGCCGAGGATCTGAACTCCGAGAGAGATTTAATGTCCTCGTGAGTTTGGGTTTTAGTAAGAAAGATGTCAAAAAAATGGTGAAAGCATCTCCTACTATTCTCAACCAAGCATCTGATGTCCTAGAATCAAAAGTTAACTACCTTGTAAACGAATTAGGTTATCCGCATTCGACTTTGCTTGCTTTCCCTTCATGTTTAAAGTTCACTCTTCAGCGGATGAAGCTCAGATTTGCGATGTTCTCTTGGCTTCAAGCCCGAGGAAAAGCAGATCCCAAGATAAAAGTTAGTACTATGCTCGCGTGCTCGGACAAAGTTTTCGTGAGTTTTTTTGTAAACCGTCATCCCGATGGGCTTAAACATTTGGAGGATTTGAAGAAGCTGCATCTTTGAGTTGAACAAACGAATTGTTTACTCTATTTTGGAGCACTAGACCTTAAAACATCTTGTATTGAACTTTTTGTAGGTGTACCCTCTTCCAATGATAAAATTTCTTGATTCATCTCTATCTAGTTTTGCCTTCATTCTGTTAAATTTCTTACTAGAAAACAAAGTTAATGCGTTTATATTGAAAAATGGATTTTGATATATTAACCTGATCGACTTTAGAATTATTTAAAAATGTCTACTTTTTTTTTTGGGAACTAGTCTTGTCTTCTTCACACTGAGCGAGAGCATACCTCTTGCTTCGGCTAGACAAATCTTCTTCTGTGTATCTTATTGTGCATATCTCCATGTGTCCGCGTAACAGGTAATGTCTCTTATACGAAACCCTAGATTCACCTGTCTTCTCAATTGGGTATCCCAAGCTTTTGCAGAAACCCTCTTTAAACCCCAAGTTTCAGGAAACCCTAGATCTTTCACCACCCAAAGAACAATTGTCGATGCTGAAGTTTGCGGCGAGAAATGGGGTCTTAGAACTCGAAACGAGGTTCGGAAAATGGCTCAGGTTGCGATGTTTGATTACTTCTATCAAACGAGGGGTTTGCAGTTTCTGGTAGCTGAGAGTATGAGTAAGAATGCTCCTGTTTTCAATGATAATCTTTTGAAGAAACTAAATGGTTGTGATGTTGATGATGATGATGAGATAGTTCGATCCATTACCAGGTTTCTATGGTTTCATCCTGTTAATGAATTTGAGCCATTCTTAGAGAGTTTAGGTTTGAAGCCATCAGAGTTTACTCATTTGATTCCTTGTGATAAGATGTTCTTGAATGAAGATGATTTTTTGCTTGAGAATTATCATGTCTTTTGGAACTATGGAATTGGTAGGGAGAAGATGGGGAAGATCTTTAAGGAAGCTAGGGATGTTTTCGGGTATGAAACCGGGGTTTTGGCATCCAAGATTAAGGCTTATGAGGATTTGGGATTTAGCAAATTGTTTCTATCGAAACTTATAGTTTGTAGCCCGAGTATTTTGATTGGGAATATGAATGTCGAACTGGCTAAGGTCATGGAGATGCTGAAAGCTATTGGTTTTGGTGTTGATTGGGTAACAGAGAACTTGTCAGAGGAGGTATCTTATGATTGGAGCTCTATGCATAGATGTCTAAGTTTTCTTAGAGATATCTGTGTCGATGAGAATGAGCTACGTGAGTTAATCAGGAAGCACCCAAGACTGATTTTCGAGGATTCAGGGGAGTGGACACTGATTCTAGCTGGGTTTGAAACAAAACTAGGGTCATCCAGAAGTGAACTCTCTTTGTTGTTTCAGAAATTCCCGCAGAGTCAGAGTTTAGCGAAATGTGTTTCGAATCTAAAGCATTGCTTCTCGTTCCTGAAAGATATTGAGATGGAGGATGATGAGATCAGTAAGATATTCCGTTCACACTCTCCATGGCTTGGCTTATCTCGTTTGAAGCAAACCAGTACCTTACTTATCACTTTGAAAGGTGGGAAACAGCGGCTTTGTCAAGTCATTCAAGAAAACCCAGAAGAGATGAAAAAATGGATTTTGGGGTTAAGAGCCCAGCCGCTACCAGTTACTGGATACAAGGTAGACACAAAGTCGAAAACAATGAAGACTCAGTTCTTGTTAGACCTCGGATACAAAGAAAACTCAGAGGAAATGGAGAGAGCACTCAAGGATTTCCGTGGCAGAGGATCTGAACTCCAAGAGAGATTTAATGTCCTCGTAAGTTTGGGTTTTAACGAGAAAGATGTCAAAGATATGGTGAAAGCATCTCCTACTATCCTCTCCCAGTCATGTGATGTCATAGAATCTAAGGTTAACTACCTTGTAAACGAATTAGGTTATCCGCTTTCGACTTTGGTGACTTTCCCTTCATGTCTGAAGTACACTCTTCAGCGGATGAAGCTTCGATTTGAAATGTTCTCTTGGCTTCAAGCTCGAGGAAAAGCAGACCCGAAGCATGCAGTTAGTACTATACTTGTGTGCTCGGACAAGTTGTTTGTGACTAAATTTGTAAACCGTCACCCGGATGGGCCTAAGCATTTGGAAGATCTGAAGAAACTGCTTGTGTGTCAGTAGAGAACAAGAATGCCTCAAGACCACAGCAATCAAACATATAGCAAGCAATTCGATTTTATATACTGTAGTTGGAGCACAATCAGTCTAATGAGACAATTTTGTGGAGCAGTATACTGTAGTTGGAGCACAATCAGTCTAATGAGACAATTTTGTGGAGCAGTAACTCCAGTTTGTGTTATCCCCATGAGCAGATTGCTATGTAACTTTACAAGTTCTTCTATAGCAATTTTAAAGTTGGGGAAAATATAAACAAAGGGATAAATATAAATTTGTTCAATTTAAGCAAAGCCTCAACACAGTACAGTGAAAGGCTTTCCATAATATTTGTGCAGAAATCGATAATGAAATTAAACAAAAAAAAACTAACTGAATAAGGATATTAATTGAAATGATTAAGGTAGATAAAGTGAGAAAATAAGGTTATTCAAGTATTATCATATAATCAAGCTTATAAATTGTATAACGATGATCATATCTTAAAAAAGAATACAAAGTTTGGTTTTCGAAAATCGTCGAATACGAAAGGCCACGTGGCAGAGCGAGGCGAGTATGTATCTACTACGGTTTGACTAGTTGACTCCAACGTCCGTAACTGTTTTCGCTGACGTGGACTTTTCGCGCTTTCGCATTTTATTCAGTTCCATCTCTCTCTCCTTCTGCTCTCTCACTAAAGCTCTTCTTTGATCTTCTCTCTTCCGAGTTCTCTCTCTCTCTCTTTGGTTTCCCGGAACGCGAGAGAAAGTGCAAGAAAATTCCACAATCCTCTCTCTCTCTCTCTCTTTCTCTTCTTCTTTTCGCCTTTCGTTAGACAGAGCTTCAACGTATCAGTTCTATGCATTAAGTACCAATATTTCTGGGAGTCGAGATCTTAGCGATGAAAACCAAACAGAAATTGCGATACCTCGCTGCAATTCTGTTCACGGTGATTCTATTTGTGATCGCTGAGGCTGATACTGATCCGCTTGAAAGTAATTTCCAGATTCTCATCTCATTTTTCTTAGTCTAGGAATGAATCTTAGCCAAGACTCTGTTTAAGAAAAGGTTAATGGAATCGACCATAAGTAGTGAACGCTTTGCTTACTGCGGAACGAACTGATGATCGAATAAACACAGTAACCCTCTCTTGAATGGAAGTTTCTATGGGTTTAATTGCGAGTTTAGATGTTTTGACTGGAAGTTTACTTGATCATATTGAAATCACCACCAAAACCTGTTCGACAAAATGACTGTTTAGTATATGTGATTATTGTTTATCTGTGTTTCTGCGTTAGTTTTGGCTCTTCAAGATCTCTACAAATCCCTGAGCAATCCAGAGCAGCTGAGAGGATGGAGATTGGAGGTAGGAGATCCCTGCGGAGAAGCCTGGATGGGAGTTTCTTGTTCTGGTTCTTCTATAGTAGACCTGTAATTTCTCTGTTAACCTTTTCCTCAGTTTTTTTTAACCATATTCTCTGGTCCAAAATCTGATTCATTCTTATCCCAGACAACTGCGAGAGTTAAAGCTTTTGGGAAGCCTTGGAAACCAGCTTCAACATCTCCACAATTTAAAATTTCTGTAAGCCAAATTTCCTGTTCTTGATTGTACGAGACAGAGTTATGTTGGTATTTTATTCTAAGAATTGGTCTCTCTTTTTCCTTTTGTGTTAGGGATGTTAGCCTCAATAGCCTTCAAGGTGAAATTCCATTTGGCTTGCCTCCAAACGCTACTCATATGTAAGTGTTTAAGAAAGTTAATTCATCATTTTAAGCATACATTCTAGTGCAATTCACGAGTGTTTCCTTTGTTACAGTAACATGGCTTACAACAATCTGACCCAGAGTATCCCTTTTTCCTTACCTCTTTTGACATCTCTTCAGTCTCTGTAAGTGGCTTATTCCAAATGGATATCTATTGAATGTTTTCATTACATTGCTTTCCTTTACTACTGATTTGTTAAATAATGGTTTCCTTTTGTCTTGTAGGAATTTGAGCCATAATTCATTATCTGGACCTCTTGGAAATGTGTTTTCTGGGCTACAAATTAAAGAAATGTGAGTCTTCTGTTCACTTCTGTTAGTCTTTTATCACCATGTATAGATGCAAGATACACATTCATATTCAAATTATATTGACTTTGCTAGGGATCTGTCATTCAATAACCTGACGGGAGATCTACCGAGCTCTTTTGGTACTCTAATGAATCTGACTTCACTGTAAGTATCTGGGAGTTTTATCTACACTCTGCTTCGCGCACGTAGGTGTAACCTAATAACGGTTTTGCTGCTGTGACAAAAATGCAGGTACCTCCAGAACAACAGATTAACAGGATCAGTCATCTATCTCGCGGATCTTCCTTTAGCTGACCTGTAGTTTCACTTTCTTTGTGCTTTGATTTTGCATTTCACTGAAACTTCCTTTATTTATAACTCAACATATGTCTTCAGGAACATCGAAGATAACCAGTTCAGTGGTATTATCCCAAGTCATTTTCAGTCCATTCCTCATCTGTGGTGAGTTTATTCCCCGCTTCTCAAAAATTGGCTCAGACACCTATGACTCATGATAATCATTGGTGTTTTGCTGAGCAGGATTTGGGGAAACAAGTTCCATGTAGAGCCCAACTATAAACCGTGGAAGTTCCCTTTGGACGTCAGACCGATGATACAAAATGCTACTGGCTATCCAACAACGGAGTCGAGTGCCATTATGAACTTTCCCAGACCTCAGAAGGTCAAAAAGAAGAAGAAAGGCATAGGGGCAGGAAGTACCTTTTTACTGGTTGGCGGGATAGCTTTGCTGGGAACTTTCTTTGCACTTTTCGCAGTCCGCATGAGTCATCGACGTGCACAAAACCTTGCTGCTAGTCACAGAAGCAACAATAGCACAGCATACTCTCTTCCAGTCAGTATAGGCCAAGGTGATCGATGCTTGTCTCTCCCCTCATTGTTACAATGGCCATTCTGATTCCTCGTTACTGATTTTCTTACCTTCACCACATGTAACAGAATATCCTGTTGCAACTGAAGATAACCCACATATGAAAAGGGTCCAGCCACCGCAAGTTTCCCAGCTCAGACTTTTACCTTCTCCACCTGTCAGAATCGATAAGTCTGCAAGAAGAAAAAGCTTTTCTGCTACATGTCAATATCCATCATTCGCTAAGCTTTTCTCAGCTGCAGAGCTTCAACTAGCAACAAACAATTTCAGTGAGGAAAACCTACTCGGAGAGGGTCCTCTTGGTTCTGTTTACAGAGCAAAGTTGCCTGATGGTCAAGTATATCTTCTCTTCTCTCTCTTCAAACATTCGAAATTGGGAATTTTCATTATTCGTTTCTCAGCCATTGATGTTTTCTTAAAACAGTTTGCAGTCGTGAGAAATATCCCAATGTCTTCGCTGTCTTTACATGAAGAGGAACAATTTACTGAAGTGCTTCAGACAGCCTCCAAACTAAGACACCCAAACATTGTGACACTTCTCGGTTTCTGCATTGAGAATGGGCAGCATCTTCTTGTCTATGAGTATGTTGGGCATTTGTCGTTGTACAATGCTATGCATGATGAGGTATACAAGCCACTTTCTTGGGGCTTGCGTCTCCGCATTGCTATTGGAGTTGCCCGAGCTCTGGAGTAAGTATCCTATCTTCTCAAACTAATAGTAGCTCATTCCCAATCCTTGCAGCGATTTATTTTGACTCTCCCTATCTGGTGAATAAAAAAATTTCAGCTATTTGCACTCGTCATTCTGCCCTCCTATTGCTCATAGTGATCTGAAAGCAACAAACATCTTACTAGACGAAGAACTTACACCTCGTATTGCTGACTGTGGGCTTGCTACTTTAAGGCCACTTACAAGCAACAGTGTTAAACTTCGGGTAAGTAAGAAGTCAGTATATGATGTTTTCACTTAATTCTTTGACTGAGAGAGACCTAATGAGTGGAGATGAAGAGCAGGCTTCAGAGATAGCGATACAAAACACTGGCTACATAGCACCAGAACATGGACAACCAGGAAGCAGTGGCACAAAGAGTGACACTTATGCACTGGGAGTGCTACTCTTGGAACTGTTAACAGGAAGGAAAGCATTTGACAGGTACGCAAGCATTTCACATACTAATAATAAATCATCATCTAAGCTAAGCTAGACGTTTTCTGGTGGATGTTGCAGCTCACGGCCCCGAGGAGAACAGTTACTGGTGAAATGGGCATCAACCAGACTTCATGACAGGCGAAGCTTAGAGCAGATGATTGATGGAGGCATAGCCGGCACATTCTCCTCAAGGGTCGCCTCACAATACGCAGACATTATCTCCCTATGCACTCAGGTATTGTCAGTAGAGCTTCTTCACTCAGGATCATTACAGCATAACTAATCGTTCATTCACAAGCAGGCAGAGAAGGAGTTCAGACCACCGGTTTCAGAAATAGTGGAAGCACTCACTGCACTGATACAGAAACAGAACAAGGAGGCAAGCAGTAGTATAGCAGACAAGACCGACCCTTTTAGTAAATCGTTCTGCTCAACACGCACACGCTTCATCTCCTCACCTACCTTCAGCTACCTCTCCTCTTGACCAATTTCTGTATCTCTCCTTCATACACATATACTTTACTGTCAAAAGAAATAGTTCTTAGCACTATGATGGCAATACACATATTAGTCTTGGTAAAAGGAAGTTTCTTAGTATATGATAGAAATAAATAAAAAACAGTTTGAAACAAGGCAAAACCCCTATTACAGTAAGAGAAAGGGTCACTTGGTGTTCTGAAACTAAGTTTTCTAGCCAGTCACAAACATCAGACTAAGCAGAAACCCCAGCGTTCAACAATGTATTGATCTCTCCTCTTATATTCACAGGTCTGCCATCAAACATGGAAGAGAGACTTGTCTCACATAGCTCCTTCAGTTCTCTTGTTTTTGAAAGGGCAGCTTCCTGTAAACAATCAATAAACAGAGTTTATTAGCTAGCCCCTTCCAATTCCAATTTTTTAATATATCTGACACTCTTAAAATCACATTTCCGCCAAAACAAAAGTAAAGCAATTTGAGAACATTAGCTTACCTGTTTAGGCCATATAGAAGAGACTGAATTCTGAAGCTCCATGCGTCTTCTACCCACATCTTTCAAGCTCTCTCTTAACTTCACTTCACGATGCTTCTTCTCCTCCAGCTCTGACACAAGCCTATCTAGGAATCTGTATGACAAAAATGCATATATTAATATATATATAGCTGTGGTACTCATTGTGATCCCCTGGCAGAAATCCTTAACCCTAAAGCACCTTTTAGAGTTGAGAATCATGATCAGATCCCGAGATTTCTTGTTTGTTAGCAATGAAATGGCCATGGAGATGTCAACCACCATTGGCTCAATGGTTTCAGGAGAATACTGCTGAAGAACCATGGGAGCAACAGCTTGCACGTGGTGTTGCAAGGACAGAGTATCTTCATTTCTCAGTTCTATCATACGCTGGTTCAAAAATGCCTTGACCTGCCATAAGAGAAACCACATGAAGTGTCTCAAGAAGCATTTCCAGGATTAAACTGAGCATTGAATAGTCAGGGATAAGAGTACCTCATACAAATCATCAAGGATCTTATTCCTATATTCTGTCTCCAACAGCTGGCTCCTCTCTCCTCCACTCTCTAAGACTTGAGTTGTGGAATCTGTCAACTGTGTCTGATTCTCTAGGCCTGATTCTACCAACGCTGAATCAGCTATTTCTTCTACTTGAGGTGTTTCGACACTTACATCCCAAGAAATCTCTGAAACATCAACCTCAGGGACTTGGCTTTCTTCCACTTTAAATGGAGAACTTTCAGGAATATCGCTGGCATTGACAATTTCATATGAACCTAGATCATTTCCACTATCAACTTCTTCTACCATACTAACATCCCAATCTATCTCAGCAGTATCAAGCGTAATATCCCAATCAATGCTTTCTGCAGCCACATCTGTACCATTTGCATTTTCAGATGACTGAATATTATCAGCATCAAGAGATTCACAGGCCCCCAAAACGCTTAATGATGGAGGGTTTTCACGAATGTCTTTCAAGTTTTGTAGGACAATCCTCAAAGGCTTCTGCAGACAGATTAGAATCCAGTAAATTCAATATCCAGGACAAGAGAACCAAAAATTTTAGATATATATAGAGAGAGAGAGAGGGAAAGTAAAGCTAAGACCAATCATACATCTTTCTCAGTATGAACATCTTTAACATAGGCGGAGTAGTACTCCATTGCCCCTGATACTGACTCACTGTTGATAACTTCCAGAATCTTGCTAAAGGTACTAGGAAGCGAACTCGCAGTCTCCAGAAGTTCACGCCTCACGTTGTTTCCCTGAAATGTAAGATGTTTAAAATTAAGGTGATCCTCTAAAAAACCTATGGACCAAACCAAGCCAAATTTACAACTAAAACCTGCAATCCAAGCTCTCGGCAAGCATCCTCGTATTTCGTTGCTGAAAGTGCAATGCTCCTTTTGATGTCAGCTTCTTTACGATCAAGTTCCGCCAATTGTTGCTGAACCTTTTGCACTTGCTTTTTCAGATATGGGCTTCATGTTTTGCGAGACGAAAATCATTTAGAAATGCCAAAGTAGAGAGACACTCGGTAAAAATCTTTTGCTGAATCAAATAAAGCCATGCAAGAAACCAACTTACATTTCGTAATTGACATTCTGAATTATTATTTGGGCTGCCTCTCCGAGATAAATGTGATCTTTTTCAAACGCACGAACAATTGCTTCCCAAACACCCTAAAAAGGGAACAGATGACAAAATGTACAACGAGATAACGAACACAAAAAGAGCGAGAGACACCAAGAAAATTTCTTACAGAAGCACCCGAAAGCCGACCAAAGATGTTCCGGCTTTCCGGAGTTGTCTTCAGGAGAATCTCGTATATCTTTTTGACCTCCAAGTAACCGATCACTGGAAGCAAAACAGCGGTCACTTGGATGAGAAAACAATCAGTAAACGCATTAAACCTTTAGGCCCTCCTAATAATTCAGCATAACCAAACTCCAAACAAGCTTATGGTGTTCACAAACATGCAAATCAAATTTCTTCGGCATTTTTAAAAAAAAAGACTAACACTTTAAGTTTTAAGTGAGAGCTGAACCAAAAACCAAATTAAGAGGAATTCGTTATAAGGTTTGAAAATTGGCTAAACTGATAAGACAAAAATTTAAAAATTGAACCTTCAGGATCTAGGGTTTGAAAGAATGGATCGATCTCCTTAGGCAAAGACGAGAACTCTTTTAAGATTTTGACTCTGATCGCTCCCACCCTCTTTCTCCAATCCGCCGGAATTCTCTTCCGATCCACCAACCATTCTTCGAATTCAACAAAAATTGAAATCAAATTAAGACTATTAATCTCGAAAGCATATTCTAATTCAAAAATGAAGAACACGCAAAAACCGAAAAGATAAAAAAAAATCATTGTACTCGTGATAAATACTCTGCATTTACCTCCGAGACGAGAGAAGGTGATGTCAATTGGAAGATTTTGAACATCGTCTTGTGTCGGCATTTTTTTTTTCCGGGAAACCTTTCAACGTTTTCTGGGGAACTGATCTCCAAAGTCTTTCAGTTTAAGGATTTTGGAGTCTCTAACTTTGCTCTTCAACACCAAGCATTCTCAAATATGCCGAATCCGGTTTTCTAAATAACCGAACCAATTTACTCCGGTCTGCGGCAGATTGAAAATTGTTTATTGGTTTTTTAATGGGCTGATCCATTACCGCGGTTTACGAAAAAGGTTCAGTCAAAAACTGATCTGTCTATACCACGGTTTTACGGATTAATCTACTGATTTTCTTTAAAAGTTAGAACAGTTTTAAGAAAATTAAGTACTAGTATTTATGCATGATAAAATATAGACTTTGTAACTTTCAACAACATTACTATTGTTTGTGATTGATCGAATCCCCGAATTAGTTTACTAGCTCAATTTTATCAAACCAATTAGCTTAACCAAAACCAAACCCATATTAGTGCCCATCCAAACAAAGTCCAATGGAACAGTTAGTGGATGGATACAAACCAAATTCAATCAATCTACTGACAATCAGAGTTCATTGATCACATAAGAATGACTGAACTTGTTCCACATATATATAGATTCTAGTATTTATCGATCGAGAGTGTATATATGACCCGGTTAATGGATAATTAAAATTCGAAATAAATTTTCTTATAATAATTTATCTGATGGAATTGAAAACTATATCTTAAGATAAAAAAAAATATATATATATATAATACTTGAAGAATATAGTTGAATAATAGGAGAATATAATAATAAATAATGTTAGAAAACAAACAAAAAATATTTATACAAGTTTGTTATCAGCAATTTTTCTATTTATAGACAAACACGTCCGCAACAAGTTTTATCTTCTGAGGCAGCGCAATGGCTATGAGAGAGGGCTCCAATTTTGGTTCCAAACTCATCCATAATTCAGTTTGTAAAAAAAACGTTACTTAAAACATTTTGAAACATTCAGCTCTCTATGAAGCACTTGTNAAAATTTTTAATTTTTTAAAAAAAAAAAAAAAAAAAAAAAATTCTAGAGAGAGAGAAGAGAGAGGGATGGAAAAGGACATGTTCTTGACCGCTTTATCAGAATATTTTTTCTTGTGTTTATACAAAAACAAAGTCGTCTTCTAATATTTTAAGGTAGAAGAAACTTTTACAAAATTATAATAAGCAAAACCAAAAAAATCCGAAAAAAAGAAAAGAAAATAAAGGAGTTTGTCTTTTGCTTCTCTTCTCCAATCTCCATTTTCTCCAATATCCTTCTTCTGAAGTTTTGAAACCCTCTCCACTTCAATATAACCGACCTTCTCTCTCTCTCTCTCTCTCTCTCTCTCCTGAAAACAACCAAAGTAGCTTTAAATGCTCCGTTACATAATCTCTATCTCTTTCCAAGAATATAGAGAAAGAAAAATAATATACTAGAAGATATGATCATCTAGTGATCAAAGCACCGTCATCATCATCATCAGCTGCTGCCTCAGGAGAGAAGACCAACAGCATAAGAGATCGAAGATCAAATCCATCTCTCTTCATCATCTTCTGCTGTTACTATCACACACGCTGATCAAACATCATCCATATATATATATAGACTTCACCACCCTCATCATCATCATCATCAAATGCAAGGTCATCACCATAATCATCATCAACACTTATCATCAGCCTCAGCCACGTCTTCCCATGGAAACTTCATGTAATTTTTAGTCACATATATATTTATGATTCTGAGACCAAAAGTCATATATAGACTTTTTTGAATTGATGATCCGCAAGTTCTAATAAGATCGCTTTATGTGTGTACATGTGTGTAGGAACAAAGATGGGTATGATCTTGGAGAGATAGACCCATCACTCTTCCTCTATCTTGATGGACAAGGACATCATGATCCTCCATCAACTGCTCCTTCTCCTTTACCTCATCATCACACAACTCGTATGCACTCTCTCTCTCTCTCTCTCTCTCTCCTTTCTTTTTTTGGGAATTGGGGTTTGGTTTTGGTTTCAGCAGATAAGGAAGATTCCCTTCGGAGAGAGAAAGAGAGTCACAGCAAAAGCATGCCCAACAGATTTCAATCTTTCTTCTGCCATCAGTACTCTACTTTCAGCTTTGACCAGATCCTCTCTTTTTCTCTTTTCAGACATCAAATCTTTCAAATCCATATCTCTTACACTTCTAACTCTTCTTTAAACCCTTTTCTCTCTCTCTCTCTCTCCTTTCTACTACTAATTAGAACTAGTCCACTCATATCTTTATATACATAACTTGGTATAACTAGACCATTTCTCACACATCACATGACTCATCTATGAATATTATGGCAGAGAACTTGGCGATGAGACCTCCAACATCAACGCTCAACATCTTCCCATCTCAGCCGATGCACATAGAACCACCTCCTTCTTCCACACCCAATGTAATAATAATAATTACTTTATATTTCTATATATGCCAATTTTAGTTGGTTTCTGTTTCTAATTTAATATAATGTCAGCGCAACTACTAGCTATTTCATATAATATCAAGTCAGACCAATTATTATACGTTTCTCATTTTTCTAATGAGTATTGATTTGATTGTTTTTTTTGTTCTTTTATATAATGTGTTTGGTAAGACCGATAATACAAGATTGGTTCCGGCTGCTGCACCTAGTGGTTCGACTCGACCATCTTCTGAGCCGTCCATGGACTTGACCAATCATTCTCAGTTTCAACCCCCTCAAGCTTCTAAAGCCATCAAGGTATTTATATATCTATATAAAATAGTTAAGTTTCTCTGTTAAGTTAAAAATTGAATATAGTTATTGTTTTATATGTTAATGGGTCATTTCGAAAATGTTATGGCAGAAGGAAGGGAACCGCAAGGGTCCTGCCTCATCGGACCATGACATGCCAAAATCGTCAGACCCTAAAGTGAGTGTATTCATACAACTGCAGAAATAAGATTCTTTTTTTCTACTTTTTGGTGTTTGATATTTTCTTTATTAATATAATTTCTCAATAGACATTGAGAAGACTAGCACAAAACAGAGAAGCAGCAAGGAAAAGCAGATTACGTAAAAAGGTCAGCATTCATATACTTCAATATTTGTACGTTACAGATATAATTTTATATCCAAATAATTTATTAACGTTATTTACTTTGGTAAATTCCGACAGGCTTATGTTCAGCAACTTGAGTCATGTAGGATCAAACTGACCCAACTAGAACAAGAGATTCAACGGGCCAGATCCCAAGTAAACATTAAACCTGTCTTTTCGTATATATTATAGTATTTGTTTCACCTAAAGTCTAAAATGTACCAATTTGATTTCCGATGGTTAGGGCGTATTCTTTGGAGGGCCTCTTGTAGGAGGCGATCAACAGCAAGGTGGACTTCCCATTGGCTCTGGCAACATCAGCTCCGGTAGGTGCCAGTTTCATGTATATATACACTAATACATGCAAGTGATGGCTAAAAACAGTAAATTTCGATAACCAAAAAATGGAAATATTGAGTAAATGCAATGTGAAGCAGAAGCAGCGGTGTTCGATATGGAATATGCGAGGTGGCTGGAGGAGCAGCAGAGGCTGTTAACCGAACTGAGGGTGGCGACACAAGAGCACCTGGCCGAGAACGAGCTTAGGATGTATGTGGACACTTGTTTAGCTCATTATGACCATTTGATTAACCTCAAGGCCATGGTTGCTAAGACCGATGTCTTCCACCTCATATCTGGAGCATGGAAAACTCCAGCCGAGCGTTGCTTCTTGTGGATGGGCGGTTTCCGTCCATCGGAGATCATTAAGGTACATATCGTGTTTTCTTTCTTATAACCATATAAATATAGTTTTTATGTAGGTGAGTATGTTTTTTGATAGATTTTTACTTTCTCTATTCGAGCCACATCCCACACAAAATTAAGATAAGATGTGTTATAAATTAGTCATGATGATATTGTAAACTAATCAACATGGATCAATAGATAATCCTAAAATTTTGGAATTTTATCTGACGACTAATCATATCCAGAATACAATCATTGAATATTATCGATTTCTGGGGATTACTTGCGAAAATATAATAATGACTAAAATTGTGACATTTTATTGTTTTTATCGTACATATATGTGCATAGAATACCGTACATCCAACTTTATTCAATTAATAAATTTTCATTTTCCCTGATTTATTTTTTAAAAGGTTTTAGTCTTTGATTCTCGTAAAAGAGGGAACGGTATGGTAATAATAGATACGACAGAGAAGACATAGACTATAGTGATGATATTGTGGGACGAGGTATATATGTATGTATGGGGTGGGCTATATACGTATAAAATCAACCTATATACGTGTATGTCCTTAGATTAAGACAATATAAAGGTACACGTAAAATTGATTTTAAAACAAATAAAGAATGCATACAATTGTGTGATGGTGAAGTATTTCTAGAAAAGGTTAGGTTTTGGCATAATGTAAAAGAAAGTGTCTGTCTGTTTTTTCGAGTTATGCATGGTCCATAGGAGGGAGAGAGAAACATAAACTACCATGAAATTTAACAGAGACGACCATAATAAATAAAAGTAACAAATCAACTTTGTGATTTTTTTGGTGGTCTTTTATCAAAAAAGAATAGAAATTGTGTTTGGGAGTCAATATGTATTTAAAACATATGATTATTTGACCTTTTCAACATGGTCATATACGTTGGGTGATTATCATATTTTACTTTTCCAAAATAATTTTGTATAGCCTCTTAATTTTATTAATATTATTTGGCCTTAATTTTTAACTTACCCTTATTATAAGTTATACTGTATGTGTAACTACGATAGAAATTAACTTTTTGTTTTTTTTTTTCCCTCATAGAAATTGTTGTAAAAAAAATGATATATAGGAAATTAATAATATAATTTGATATATGGATGGTGTGCATATCTGACAAGACATTTGGCAATGTCTCAATCTTATGTCCACTTTAGTGAAAACAAAAAGGAAAGAAGAGATTTTGGGTGTAGCTAGTAACTTGTGCATAGTTCCCACCAAAAAAAAAAGTAACTTGTGCATAGTACAATACACATTTAATGCATTCAACGTTCTTTATGCATCGCTTATTAATTAAGACAATTGTTAATTCTCTAAAGTTCTCAACTTGAAAATGTGTTAATTTGAAACGCATGCAGGTGATTGTGAACCAAATAGAACCACTGACGGAGCAACAGATAGTTGGGATTTGCGGGCTGCAACAGTCCACACAAGAGGCAGAGGAGGCTCTCTCGCAGGGGCTCGAGGCATTGAATCAATCCCTTTCTGACAGTATCGTCTCTGACTCTCTCTCGCCTGCTTCTGCACCACTTCCACCTCATCTATCCAATTTCATGTCACACATGTCCTTAGCTCTCAACAAGCTTTCTGCTCTCGAGGGCTTCGTTCTCCAGGTACCCTCTAATTCTTTCTATTTATTTAAAGTTTATAATATATCAAATATATAGAGAGATGATATACAAGTGGACCCCTAGCTAGGGGATGTGGTCCTATTATTTTGATTAGGAATACATATTTTGATCTTTGAACTACTCCTTATTAAACACAACTATCATATATTAATATATAATTATTTATATACATATAAATATTTAGTTGTTATAACACGCTATCTAAATTTATATAGATGTTTGTATGTATGTGTATGTTTGTGTACAACTCCTGTATATAGGTATAACGTCGGCCATTATTAGTTAGAAGACATTCGTAATATATAAGTATAGTAATAAGAATATAAGATATATATATAGTGGTTGATTTTTGTATGGATCCTAAGAGGATGTTGAAACTATTTTGCAAAACTTATTAAAATGCCTTGACATAAGTGTATATGGAAATAATATAGTATTTAGCCTCTTGATTCCGACATTATGCAAGTAGGTATATAACAGACACTTCTCTTGTCTTATATCAACTTGGTCGGGTTGCTTTTCTTAGAAGACTAAGTTTATTAATTTTATATTTAATTTCTTAATCGTTTACTAATTTAGAACAGCCAGGTAAATGAAACAAAACATATATATATATATATATATATATATATATATATATATGCCAATGGAGATTTAGGCTAATATTATAAAATATTCATGGATCTACAAATTGGCATCTTTCAATTTCAATAATTTCTTAATATCTAGTATTATTTATGTACTTGTTCCTGTTTAATTAAAAAAATAGTGTTTTAGCTACACGCTTAGTCGTACAACCTTTCGTCCCCAAATAACAATTGTAAAATATTGTTTAAATACAAAATTAAAAACAAAAAGTGAAAGGTCCAACATTAAAATATGTGGTAACTATGGGGTTAGTTTACTAAAAATGACATTAATGGATTCAAACTTCCCTAACGCACGTGAAAATTGGCACCATGAATGTATGTATTAATTAAAGTTTATATATTCACATATATGTATCTATATATATCACATCAAAAAGGAAACATGGATTGCTTGGAGACCATATCGTTTCATGATGTCATGGGCGTAACTGCCCGAGTATCCATCCCATCCTCCCAAAACATTTCCTTGAGGATATATATTTCCTTTACTTACATTCGATTTTGCAAATTTTTTTTGTCTCTACATAATTTCGGGCGTCCTTTTCGTATCATTAATACTAATATATAGGCTGATCATCTATGATTTTAGTTAGTGATCAAAAGTGCATGAAAGCATGGCGTGGGACCGATATATGGAATTTATCACCGTTTCACCTTTTTGACAATTTCGTGTCGTGTTCTTATTAGTGTAGTAACAAGCTTTGATTTTTTTGCTCGAGCAACATGTTGAATATTAGAGATTAGCCGTCAATCAACCATCTAATTTCGGGTCATGCAGGATCATTTGCTTCATATTTCAATTTTTACAAAATTCATAGGACTATATATTAGTTTCAACAAACTCTGCTTTTGTATTTTTTACTTTTCCTAGTTAATCAGGTTTTTTATGAGGTTATTAGTGATGGTCCAATTCAATTAATTGTCCTTAGTCTTAGTAAATAACATGAACGCAATTTTGTCCATATTTTGTTTTACTTTAATTTACTATATCTCCAATTTCTCTTTCTTATTTTAGTTTTGAACTAGCTAATACATGATTTTTTTTTTTTGATAAATAACTAATACATGATTTGAAACTTACAGGCGGATAATTTGAGGCACCAAACGGTCCATAGGCTGAACCAATTGTTGACGACTCGTCAAGAAGCACGATGTCTTCTAGCCGTAGCCGAATACTTTCACCGTCTTCAAGCTCTAAGTTCTCTCTGGCTAGCCCGTCCTCGCCAAGATGGATAATACTAAAACAACTGATGAAGGCCGAAACCAAAACAAGAAACCAAGAGAATAGGTTGATTAGTTAGCCAGCTTGACCCTCTTTATATATTGTCTCTCTACTCAAATACAACTGTTAGGGAAAATTGTATGGCTTCTTTTGTTATATGATTCCCTTCTTACTATATGTTTTTAATTTTGATGCAGATTATGTAGACTATTAAGTATTCCATACCTTTAATGAATTCGTCCTTGTGCAAGTGAACAATTAGACTTGATCTTCAATTCCAAACACAAGATCATACATGATATATACTAATTGTTTCTAAGAATATGAAAGAGAATTGAAAGGAAAGAAAAAGAGAAGGCTAGCAACAATTGCAATTGCATGCAAGATAGAGAGGAGAGAGAGGAACTTGTAACTTATTAGGTCAAATTGTAGCATTGACCAGTGAGGAATGTGACAAATGGTGAGGTTTGTAGGATACCGTCAGGGACTTGGGATCAGTACCGTTTTGCTTTGGGTTCAANCCGTTTTTTTTTTTTTTTTTTTTTTTTTTTTTTTTTTTTTTTTTTTAAACAGTATTTTTCGTTTCTTTTTACTGATTGGTTTTTCCTTGAGGAGAATATTTTTTTTCCGAAAAATTAATACTAACAGAGTGTTTGATATTTAGAAAAAAAAAAAAAAGATAACTGTAGTTTTATTCGGGTTGATTAATAAAGAAATCACCGAAACTTGCATTTGATGAATTCATAGTACATTTTCAAAAGATGCGTCATCTCCTTGGGCAAGATGTGTGGCCTAAAGTCCTTTCTACATGTTCGAAAGTCCTCGTTATTGGGCCTTTTGGCCCATTAAAATGTTTGATCATGATTCTGCTTGTAAAACCCTTTCTGCCCTTATTGAAGAAGACCGGATTTAGACAAACCGAATTAATAAATAATTATTTCGGTCCGAGCCAAACTCAAACCTATAACCGTACCAAACTGCCAAATCGAATGTCCACCACCTCCACTATAAAAGCAAAGAAAAGCAAAGCATAAATAAACCCAAATTTTCGTATCTCGGTCTCGCCAGACGCCGCAGCCAGCCACAGTCAGGATCGGTTATGGAGTACATCCTAGGCACAAAGGATAGAGATGTAAGTGACGACGGTCTCCTTAATATGTATGTTTGGGATGCGAGTTCGAGAGTCGTTTTGCTTCTAAATTTTGTCCATGTACTTGTGTGATATTTAGGAGCTTGAAAATCTGACTAACCTAGTGCGTCGTCGAGGTATGAGAGGCTACCATGGAACATGGGAGGAATTTCTAAAACTATGCTTCCCAAAGTTTGGTCACAACCTTACCCGTACTTCGTGGTATGGCAAATCGATCTTTATCTCTTTCCTGGATACAATCAGGAAGAAAGAAGATACACAGGTAAAAGAAGCCAAAACACAAACACTTTTGATATCTGAGACTTGTTTAATTATATGTTGCTTATGTGTTTTTTTTTTTTTTGTGGTTATTACCCTCAAGCTATTGTTGGCTTGGCTTTCGAATCCCGGCCGTATTCTGGCTCACGTACTCACACGGGAATCTCGGCACGACACTGAATTTCAGGTGTGGATTTCTTAAAACATAAAAATTTGGTCGAGTCTTGTAACTCTGTTTTTATCTCTCTCTCTCTATATATATATTTTTTCATTTTGGTGGTGCAGAGGCTCGTTCGATTGACTCACACTCGTGATGACCGCCCATTAGACTACTTTTTGTCCCCCCTGCACAAGGCCGAAGTTTGTGTTTGATTAACAGCTTATTTTTTCTATACGGGGAATTAAAAACAAAAAAAGTTGTGGGCCTTTGGATTGTTGTTAAAAACAGGATTGGGTTGTGACGGGGTTAGGGAAGAAGAAACCGACTAAAGCCGCCGACATGATTGCTGTTTGTTGTGAGATGGTTCGTTGTGATGATGGGAGTGAAACTGTTGTTAGACTTGCTGCAGTAGACCGTCATTTAAAGGTTTCTTCAAAAACTCTCTTTTGGACCGTCGTTTTTGTTATAAACTGTATCTGCTTTTTAATCCGATATAGAAAAAACAGGTGATTCTTGACCAATTGTTGAAACCGAATCAACCAGTTTCTGACTTACAGGTACTTTATTTGCCTATACGTACGTAGACCTTTTTCTTTTCGTTTTTTTTTTGCAGTTTCTTAATTCTTGTGTCGAATCATTTTCCTAGAAAAAATTGGGGGAATTCCTGTCTTTGGATACGATTCTGGTAGGTCACTTTTTGAACCAGGATCTAAACGGTACGTACAAATTTGCTCCCAGTTTCTTCTTCTTTTATTAGTTTCAAAACCCTACTGATTTGACTCTTCTCAGTTTTGAAGATCGATCATCCAAGAAAAATTGATACTTCACTTGTGTTTGAGTACGAGTATTCCGGTCAGAGCAAGCCTCCAAGGCCTTCCTTGGATTATCTGAGTAAGGTAAGCCTGTGAAAGGTTTTCTTCTTTCTACTTGACTAATCAAATAGTACATTTGTTCGTTGCTAACATTTATTTTTCTCTTCGCAGTCTATATTGGGATATCAAGTGCAGGAAGCTCCCCAAAAGGCAGAAGCTGTCATGAAACTTGTTCTTGCTGTAGTGGAGTCAGGAGTAGCGACCTCTATTCCACTACCTAAAGAGCTTAAGTTTGAGGTAAATTCTATTAACTTCAATAGCTTCATCTGAATTTATAAATGAATTAAACAAAATACTTTTGGCCGTTAATCCTTGTAGATGTTGAAACCTGAGAAGTCCAAGAGTCAGGGGAATGTGAATTCTAAGAAACGGAAGAGGGGGAAGAAGGTGAGTTCTAAGAAACGGAAGAAGAATGCGAGTTGTAAGAAACAGAGTAGGGAGAATAATGTTTGATGCCCTTTAATTAGAGAGTAGTATTTAAGCTTTATGGTAAGTTGAATGTTTTAAGGATGATAGTATTAATTATTAAAGAACATATATGCATTTCAATAGCTTCATTCTTGGTGGGTGATGCTGAGATCTCTAATTTTGTAACAGTTCACACACATTTTGAAGGATGTTTTAGCACGTAATGTAATGGTTGTTAATTATGCTTATTTTCTTTATGTAACTATGGAGATCATGTTTCACTAGCCATAGTCCCTTTATATTCTTGTCAGCAGATATATGTTACTGATCAGCTATTTAATTGTAGATAATCAGCAAATCACTATCATGGTTTTTTCAAAGTTCAAACTATGGTTTTACTAGATGTTTTTGATGATAGTGTTATTAACAAGAGCATGTTTTTTTGTTTGTTTTATGTTTCGGCCACCACAATTGAAGGATTCTAGCTATCTTTCTCAAGTTTGCCGTCTCAAAACGGTTTTACATTATTCTTTTGCCGTTGTCCATCCGGCAGAACTATCTGTATTAACCATATAAAAATTAAGGGTGACCATAGAAATTAGAAACCAAACTTTCTCAAACCAAAATTGAACTGAGTTTTATTTTAAAACCACAATATACCAATATTTTGTAGTCGTTTTCTGTTGAGATTTTTTGTTTAAGAGAAGGAAAAAGATTACAAACAGACCGTTAGACTAAACCCAACAACACAGTACATGAACATGATAAGAATAGAACCAAACATGTATGCGCAAATAAAAAAGCAGAGCAGAGTAGCAGACACACACACACAAACGAACTGAAAATAAGCAGAGAAGACTTGAAGGCTGAAGCCACAAAGAAGTTGTACCACTCAAAGCATACAATCTGCTTTCGAAGGTAATTTCCTGAAGAAATTACTTGGAGCAGAAGGCATCTTGCTTCTGAACTTGGGATGCCTCATCCAGAATATCCCAGCCGCAAGAGCTATGATCTTGAAAGGCGTCACGTACAAGATCATCGCGGCTACAAGACAAAAAATTACAAACAAGCAAGTCGCACGCGGATCTCTCCAACTCAACAGTGCTTGAAACCTCTCCCCTTGCGTTGCAATGTCTCCAACAACCATCTGGATCCGACCCGCAACGCTTCTTAACCTATCATACCTCATCTTTACCACATCTTGTCCCTTTGAAGTGGGGAAAGTATCAAATTCCTCATCTAGCTCATCGGCGCTAGCCGCTTCAGCCCAAGAGAGCTTTGTGTCCATATGGGGAGGATGGCGCGGCCTGAACCGGAAATTCCAAAGCCCTATCAAGAACATGTAGAGGAATGTGGTTGGGAGTATCAGCTCCGGATAACAAATAAGTATGAAGAAGAGAACGTGGAACAAGATCGTCGTCAACGGATTCTTCCAGTAGCAGACGTCTCCGAGCCATTTGCTCATAGCAATTAAGCCAGAAAACACAGAGACTATCCTGAAGAAGTTAGCTTTGCTCCTCCGCATGCTCCACATGTGCGAATCAACATCCAGCATGTACTCTACAATCTCTTTCCTTAAAGGAGGTTCTGCTCTAGATAACCGCGCCGCGACAATGCTCATCGCTTGGTATCTAAGACTGTCTAATTGGTTCACGGTGAATGGATGGAGATAATGCATCTTTGGAAGCAGAGGATGGCCATATAGATAGATCATGTGAGCCAAAGATAGACAAGTGAATCTCACAGCTAATTGAACTTCTCCCATCTTCTTTAACCCTTTTGTTTGCAGAACAAGAAGAGGGTAGGAGTGGGTGTAGATTCTATCGGCCTCTAGAGTCGATAATCGGATCCTTACCTTCCCGATTCTCGCATCCACTTTAGCTCCATTGTTGGATTTCTCACTCCCGCCAAGGTGACAGTTATCAAAAACTCCCAATGTGATGACAGTACAAGGATCATGCACTTCCCAAGTGTATTGCTCATTCCATTTAGGATTATTGCTCTCAATGATGGTTCTTGTTCTGACCCATTTTTGTCCGTACTTGGCAACGCAATACGGATCTGTTGTTGCTTTACCGTCCTTTGTTTTCATCGGCGAAAGCCCTTGAGCACTCAAGATTCCTACTTCAAGGATTCCAATAGGTTGCTTCCATAGTTGCCTTGCCGTAGGCTTCACGTCACTGATGTACAGAGTTGACTCGTCCATTACATGGTAACCGCCTTCAAGGCAAACTCGTAGGTGGATTCGGCTGGAGAACTTGAGCTCATATCTCTTGTCTCCTTCCAGTGCCCCAAACCCAAACTTTTCAAGGGTGTACCATTTGGAATGAACAGCTCTGTGATCTAATCTTTTCTCAAATACATTCAAAGGTGAGATCAGCCTCCCCATGACTTCATCTTTAGCTGGTGACACCTTGTTTTCCACCGTCAAAAAGAACTGTTCTTCAAATGGTTCGGCAGCTACAAAAACAAGATCTTCGTTCCACATCGGATTCGTCGTCTTGTTAGGACATAACTTTGTTTTCAGAATCTGATTCCCAACTTGTACCTTAACGAAAGCTTGAGGCGGTTGGCTCCTGTCACTAGGCTCAACATCTTGTGCCTCGATGACATTAACCCGCAAATACCACAGTTTGGGAGATACATACACTTTAGACCTCACACTTTGGACACCCTCTCCTTGAACAGAGGAAGCATCAGAATGCCAAGCATCAGGAAACGCTTCATCAGCTTGCGTCCCAAGCCAAACCGCTACCATAACCTCTCCTCTCTTTTTACTCTCACCTCGCCGATCTTCTAATCTGTACCACTGAGGTGCAAGTGGGCTATCAGGAGGAACTCTTGTAGGAACCTCACGCATATCAAACACAACCTTCCCGATGTATTCATCTCTTGTAACCATCTCCCTATCACGCACAAATACTTCGACTGTAGAGGATTGGACCTTGTCTTTTGAAAAGGCGAAAACTTGATTCCACTCCGGGTTGGTTCTTTTCTCGAAATGTTTAGTCTTTCCTTTGTAGTTTCCTATTTTCACTTCCACATAAGGATCGCAATTGCTCGTGACAGGGTTTGGAGGAAGATCCTTGGCTTTGACGACCCGAACATAGAGATAAAACATTTGCTCAACAAGGTCGTATGTGCTCGCAGCTCGTTCACTGCCAATCCATCCGGTTCCTCCACGTTGTCCTCCATGTGGCCATCTCTCTCCAAGCTCTGGTTTCATGTCTTTAAGCTTATAGTCTTCTTGGCTCTTAGCTCCATCTTTGGCTGCCATGGTTTTAGATTACTTGAACCAATAGATTTCTTCACCTAACATACAAAAAACAGAAGCTTAAAAATTGCAGAAAAAAATGATTTGACAAAATCAGTTTCTTGGATATAAAGAAACTAATGTATCTCCTTATAACTGATTTAAATCCTTAGTAATTAGTATTAAGTGCTTTACTTTCAATCTCAAACAAGATAATTGACAAGATTCTTACATGATTTAAACGATATACTAAGTGGTCGACGCAAATCTAACCTCTGTCTCTTTGTTCTATTTCATGAACTCATTCAAGTGTTTGCAGGAAAACACAGAATAATATCTTCGATCATCTTTTGCAAATGAAATCAATGAAAGAGATGATCTATATTGTACGAACGTACTGCAAAACAGAGCTATTTTTAAATGGACCAACAATATATCAAGAACAATAAGTCATATAATTGATTTTTGAAGCACGTATATTATATGTATAGAAGGATGCGTTTAGTAAAGTAGTACCTTGAGAAAGATGTTGAAGAAGTTGCCAAAAATTCTCTGTTTTGCTGTACCAGTGAAATGAAAAAAAAGAATTCCAAGAAACCAAGAAGTTAAGAGTATTGTTGCATAATCAAATTTTGGTTTGATACACACAATAATAATTCAACATTGGGAGAGAGAGAGAACGAAAGAGAAACAATTCTATTACACAGGAAGAGAGGAATCAAATGAAAAAGCAAGAAGGAAAAAAATTACTCTTATTCTCTCTGTTTTTCTCCTTCTTTTAGAGGGAAGCTGATTCTTTTTCTTTCTTCGTTTTAATTTATATAGGGAAGCAGATTCTTCGTTGGTTACATTAAGAAATTTTGCAGTAAAAAAAAAAAGTTACATCAAGTGACTTAATGAAAATCTACGACAGATAAAATACTCAAACCCAACATCAAGTGACACTTTCTTATGCTTTAATCAGTACTTCCATAAAAATATAAAACAAAACAAGTAAACTTAAATTTACAAGAACTCACAGATCTCCTAATGGTAATACTGTATATTTAGTGCCAAAGTGATAATTAGAAATATGTTATAAAACATTTGCAGCACCAACTTAATTTTCCNATATATTTTTTTTTTTTTTTTTTTTTGATAAACTAGCATATATATCTTTAGTGTTTTCTTTCTGTCTGATTGGAATAAGCATCTAAAAAATAGCTTTTTCGAGACTGAAACTTTTTCATAAAAAGCAAAGGGCAGGCTAAGGAGTGATTATTATTTGATTGAGTAACATCATTACCTTATATCCCGCCATTTTTAATTCTAATGCCCGCACTAGAGCTTATAAAACTATTTGCTATATGCCTATATACTAATAAATAATTGAACCAAGACTAATTCGACCCTAAACCAGAGATGAAAGCAACTTCAATTAGATCGACATTTCACTTTGTAGTTGTACCAAACCAGAACCGGTTCTTCACTCCAATTGCATTTGTTAAATGTGACCAGGTTTCAACAATAGCAAATGAGCTACTCGTATGAGGTCCATGAGGATGTTGTCAATTTTCTTGAAAATCATACTATTATAGACAAATTATAGATGAGTTCTTCACAATTTCCAATAAACCTTTTTTAAAAAAAGATTTGTCAACGAAGATGAATTTAAGTTGCCTAAAATTCAAAACCTTCAAAAAGAAAGAGTAGAGATGAAAGAAAAGAAGGGGTGGAATACGTTTCTTCTTTTTTTTTTTTTGGTAGAAGAATACGTTTCTTATATTGGTTCTTTATCAAAAAAGTTTTAAGTTGTTTTTTTTTTTAAGTACCATTAATGAAGGCTAATTTAATTTTATGAACCAACTTATCAAGTTGTAAAGGATCCAACTTTAGTGGTCCGCTTTTGCTGCCTCAAAGATGCTTAGTAATGATGACTCTATTATTTATGTGTTAACTTATATTTCCCCCACCATCCAATACATCAGTTTCATAGTTAGTTGATAGACTTGTCACATAATATCCATTATAATCGATTTAATTTGGGTCACAAAAACGATTTATATATATTAATAATGTACGCACAACGAAAATAAAGCCGAATGGGATACGATTAAGTTAGAAGGCAGCTATCATTTAGACTGGGCATAATAACACTGGCTTACATAATGCCCACTTTACATTTAGACTGGGCATAATAACACTGGCTTACATAATGCCCACTTTCTTTCTCATTGGGCCTCATTTGGCCTCATTTACGTTCATTATGAGATTAGTCAAGCCCACAATTAGGTTCACAGAAAAATCCCTACTGCCCAGAAGAATCAATAGATAGAGCCGTTTATGATTAATCTCTCCCAAGTTCCAACTACCAACACGGTCGGACTCGGTTTGAAGATGACCTTAAAACTCTTTCCGAAATTTCCTTATTAATAATAGGGATCTGAACCTGAATTCATTTCAGACCCAAAATCTAGATTTTATCTCAAGTCTTCTGTTTGCTCGATATATCAATTGGGTTACTCGAATTGAATACAACTTCCACCAGTTATAGCCTAATTAGTAATTATAATATAACGTGTTTTTGCATTATCCAAACATATTCAACGCCGACATGTTGACCATTTGTATTGAATATTATTACGATCCATGTGTATCACTATCAGAGATCAATTCGAATCCGTCTCTCTAAGTCTATATCACTCACTATGTACTATGTGTAATGTGTGTATGTATATCATCACATTTTCCATCAAAATTTAAAACCGATACCAAACACTGACACCATGGATAAGACGGCGACAATACTTTCCTCTCTTTTGTTCTTGTTCACATTCCTCACGGTCTCTTTGTCTCAAGATCTCTGTAACCAAAATGACAAAAATACCCTCCTCAAGATCAAGAAATCCCTAAACAACCCTTACCACCTGGCTTCATGGGATCCCCAAACCGACTGTTGCTCCTGGTACTGCCTTGAGTGCGGCGATGCAACCGTTAACCACCGCGTCACCGCCTTAACCATATTCTCCGGCCAGATCTCCGGTCTGATCCCGCCTGAAGTCGGTGATTTACCGTATCTTGAGACCCTTGTCTTCCGCAAACTCTCTAACCTCACTGGTACAATCCAACCCACCATCGCTAAACTCAAGAACCTCAAGACCCTAAGGCTCAGCTGGACAAATCTGACCGGTCCAATCCCTGATTTTCTGAGTCAGCTCAAGAACCTCCAATTCTTAGAACTTTCCTTCAATGATCTCTCTGGTTCCATTCCAAGTTCTCTCTCTTTATTACCTAATCTCTTGTCTCTTGAACTCAGCAGAAACAAGCTTACTGGTAAAAGACCTAATTTCTCTATTTCAAATTTTTAAATTTCAATCATCGTATTAATTGTTTACTCTGTTTTCTCAATCTGATTAAGAAACTGTTTCCTTGAATTAGGTTCGATACCAGAATCATTTGGCTCATTTCCAAGTAAAATCCCTGACCTTTACCTATCACACAACCAGCTCTCTGGTTTGATACCCAAGTCACTAGGTAACCTCGACTTTAACCGGATCGATTTCTCCCGCAACAAGCTCGAAGGTGATGCTTCCATGTTGTTTGGAGCCAACAAAACGACATGGTCCATTGATTTATCAAGAAACATGTTCCAATTCGATCTTTCAAAGGTTGAGATCCCTAAGACACTTGGTATCTTGGACTTGAATCACAATGGGATCACAGGGAATATTCCGGTTCAGTGGACCGAACCTCCTCTTCAGTTTTTCAATGTTAGCTACAACAAACTGTGTGGACGCATCCCCACAGGAGGGAAACTTCAGACATTTGATTCCTATTCCTATTTTCACAATAAGTGTTTGTGTGGTGCACCTCTTGAGATTTGCAAGTGAACAAAGCTCGTCTGTCTCTAGGTTTCCGAGAAAATTGATTCGAGTCTGTATAGACAAATAAGTAATATTATCCGGATTGCATGAACCTAAACTCTTATTTGATTGCAGTAGCACCAACACTGGATATGAATCATCTATATAGATCCAGATGTAATAATTCTCTGAAATTGTAATAGAATAATAAAATCAGTGTTAAAAAAAAAAAAAAAAAAACTCTTATTTGATGAATTCACAGCACATTTTCAAAGTGTTTGATTTGATGGATTAATTAATGGGAAAAAGGATAATAATTATATAAACGGAATCTTTGAGTTACGATTCGGTATGGTTTCTCAATTCGGTTTGGTTTATACCCAAATTTGACAAGTAAAAACAGATTGGTTGAAAAAAAGAGAGAGAGAAAAACCCTAAAATCCCCAAATTTCTCGATCTCGTCGTTCTCTTCTCTCGACTCACTGTCACAAAAATTGCATTCTTGTAATCGCCTTGTAGTCCCAATCTCATTGTCACATCTTCGCAGTGGAGTTCTAGTAGAAGGGCACTTGATGGAATCAAAGATCACTACGAGCGCGTCTACTTCAAAGGATCCTTTCTTTTGCTTGAAATGGCCATGGGATTCAAACAAACATCCCAAATCTTCAAGCGTCTGCGACTTTCAAGGACCGTGGCTCTTCAGATCTATGCAAAGTATTGGCTCCATTGCTCTCAGCTCCTTGACTTCGTTTGGCCAAAATCCAAACTTTAGACCAAAGAAGAAGCCTTTAAGCAGTTGTGAGCAAGGAGAAGCAGAGCAGAGAGCTTTTGCAGCTGCTTTAGCCAGCCAGAAAGAAGCTACAGTACTTGAATTTTACTCACCTAAATGCAGACTCTGCAATTCTTTGCTCAACTTTGTTTTAGAGATAGAGAAAAGGAATTCAAATTGGCTCAGCATTACAATGGCAGACGCAGAGAATGAGAAATGGTTTCCTGAGGTATAAATAAATATAGTACTTTCTCTCTTCTCGCTGCATACACAAATTACAGTGCTTTTTCTTGATTGGTAAGACTCAATCTTTCACCTTTCCCTCTCTGTCTCTGTTTGAATGCAGCTTCTCCACTATGACATAAAGTATGTTCCTTGCTTTGTTTTGTTGGACAAAAATGGACAAGCATTGGCCAAAACAGGAGTTCCAAGTAGTCGTGCTCATGTCATTGCTGGTATCTCTCATCTTCTCAAGATGAAGCGCCCTCCCTCTGAGTAGTGAAACAATGCTTGATTCCACAGTTGATGCAAACAAGTAATTTACGAAAGGTTGTGGATGGTTTGTTTTTGGTGCATCAAAGAACTATAACTGTATGTGCATAGATGATTACGATTGGTAGGGTAGGCCAGAAATCCTTACTTTACTAATACTGTGGAAGATTATGGTTAGGCCTAATTATGGTGATAATAGATGTTTTTTTTTGTTACACAGATCTCTTTGTTACTCCTTTTATGTGGTATTGTTTCACTTTGAATGACAACAAGTAATTTATCCTTGTGTGATCTTATAAGGTGCGGTGGATCGAGTTAGTCGACAACAGAAGGGAAACATGTGAATTCTGCATAGCAAAGGCAAAATATGTGTATGTCAAGTAACAAATACATATAACGAACGTCAGCAACCACCTGAAATCCTTTCAATGATGAAGAAGAACCCACCACCACAGATGCTGTCTCCAATGTCTCAGATTGACGAGTACTTAGTCCAGAAGATCAGTTTATTGCTCGACATACGGTAATGTTTTCTTCGGACTCTTACCATCTGTTGTTTTTCTTTTCCTTTACTCTGACTTAACTTGTCATATCTAATTAGCAATCATACATTTTCAGGGTTCCTCTACGATCGGGGTTTCTGTTCCTAACGTCAATGATGGGCAAGTCACTGAGGTTTGAAGGAGAAAATAGCAAACAAACTGGAGTTGTGTGGAAAAGCCGGGGTTTTAAAAGACAAGTAGTCACTTCAAAAAAAAAAAAAAAATGACTGCACTAAGTAAAATAGAATTCCGGTAAACGGATTTAAAATGAGAGTTCCCCAACATTTATTTTATTTGTTCTCGATACTATTATCATCAAGAGCTCTAGACGATTGATAATGGCTCCATCTGTGCCTATTGAATTATTCTGCATTATATTCACTAATGCAAGCGAAATTATTTTTTGGCTTCACTAATCTGAAGGCTCAGTCACTTCCTCAATTTTAATATATCTTCCGGTTTAAAGCAACCCAGTCGATTTTAGCAGAATTTTTTTTTTTAATGTATTACAGGAAGGAAGAGTGAATTAGGTGAATAACCAATTTGGACTTCAAAATTGAATTTATAACATTAAATGCTCATTAATGGTCACTTGTAAAAGAATTAACAAAATAACTATGACTTACTGTAACACTCGCTCTCTTCAATGGTAATTACATATGTAACCCTTTCGTTAGTTTTTTTTT
>OVAQ01000171.1:0-45442 GCA_900406345.1 Erysimum cheiri | reverse complement strand
GGATTCAGATCGGATTATTCGGATATGATAAATCATTATCCTTCCGGATTTTATGACTAGTTGATTCGGTTTCGGTTTCGGATTTTTCGGATCGGATTCGGATCGGTTTTCGGATTTCGGATTTTATGCCCAGGCCTAGTTCTGAACCTTGTAGGATTTAGATGAGACAAAACCACTCGGGCTCGGCAAAAATAAAAATGAAACAAAGAGTAAAAGTTTGTTTTTAATCCTCATCACCATATGTGTAAAGTACAAAAGAAAGAAAAGAATATCTAAATGATATTTGAAATTTCAATTATCCGGTCACAATTTCATCTAGACAGAGTTTTATAAGAACACAAACCAAATGCTTAACATTGAAAAATGTGGTGATGTTCTTCTTGTGGTTAGATTTGAAAATACCAACGACTTGTTGTGGAGTTTTAGACACTAGTAAATGGTGGGAAATCGATTGCACACATATGAAGCTATGAATGAAAACAACATGTGATTTTTTACATACAATCCCAAAATTATTGGACAAAATGACGACGTTTTATCTGACCATGTGTATGGAAGACCATTTATGATCAACCATCGTAATAAACTTGATCTCTTCTCAATGTTTCGAGTTGAGTAGTTTTTATTTTTTCTTCAATTTGGAGTAATTATGGCGACACTTTCTTAGTTGTTGATGTGATCTACTTTGTTATCTACAACGAGTAACGCTCACAAAGTGGGACGACGATACATTTGTCTTTCAACGGCAAAATTCAAACTTAAAAAGCTTGAAAATCAACAATCATCATGCTCGCTAGAATATAAAAAAACAAAACTACACAGAATCCAAACAAATCTATGCATTGAATTTTATTTTTTTTACTCAGTGCTGAATATTTGGTCAAATAAACTTAATAATTACCACTATTTTTAATTTAAAATCGTTATTTGTTGTGTTAACAAAATATTCAATCAAATATATCGTTTTTTACCACTTTATTTGACGAATGTAAATCAAACAATGTATTCCAATCCATTTTATTTAATCGATTATTGCCTGGTAAATTTTTCAGAACATAGTCAATTTCACCCCAAAAAGGAGAGTATATAAACTCTGTCAACTGTATAGTAAGTAATTAGTAACTAGAAATATCATGTAATCCAAATCACATAAAGTAATTTATGTTTATTTATCCGTAAAGTAATGTATGTAAACCACTAGAATTGGTCCACAAATCTTGATTAATAAGAAATCGAGTTTAAGGGAGCGTCAGAAGAGAAAGAAACAGCGACCAAATTACTCATCTCTCTCTACTCTGCGCTTTAATTTGAACTTGTGGAGAGAGAGAGAAGGGTTGGATAGATAGACATAGCGAGAGAGAAGAGGTAGAGAGAGAGAGAGAGACAGAGCAAAGCTTCCGCAAGGGATTGTGGTTAGAGATCCGATTAAAGGATCCATTTGGAGCTCCGATTCGAGCTAGAGGGAATGAACGGAAGACAGAGATCTGGCGCAGCGGCTGTGCATCACCAGAGACAGCTCTCCGATAACCCTCTTGACATGTCTTCCTCCAATGGCAGATGGCTTCAATCCACTGGTCTCCAGCATTTCCAGTCATCCGCCAATGTAATCCCAGAATCTGATCCTTTTCTTCTCCTCCTTACTTTTTCCATGGATTTTAAAATTTTGAATTTCTGCCAAGTTTCTAAGAAGATCTGTTAGTCCTGGAGATTTCTCGATCTTTTAGATGAGAATTTCTCCTGGGGACTTATTTTCTCCGATCTGAAGTTCTGGGAAAATTTGTTTTGAGTTTATTATATGCATTTTCTCGATGAGACTTGTTTGAACCAAAGTGTAGTGTATGAGACATTTGTCAAACTAATGGTGAGATTGTAAACAGGATTATGGATACTATGCTGGTGGACAAGGCGGTGGCCAAGCTGCAACAAGAGGATACCAGAATGCTCAGAGAGGGTTTAATGGAGGAAATGACTTCTTTGGGGAACCTACTACTCCTCAATACGGTGCTCGTCCGACGGGCCAAAGGAAGAACAATGATGAATCTGAGTTTAGTCCTGGGCTCTTAGATCTGCATTCTTTTGATACTGAGCTTCTTCCTGAGGTAACTATTCTGGATTGTTTCCAGTAATTGCTGTTAGTGTGTTTTAAAAAAAAATAATCTTTTTAGTTACTTTTTAGTTACATATGCTAGTAACAGAGCATACCTGCAAGGCTGCAATTCAAGCTTTTGTTTAAATGTCGCTGCATTTAGGTGGACTTCTATAAAATTGATTGCTTGCCGGAAGAGTGGACTCTTTACACTACACTTTTAGGTTATTGGACTATTTTTAGTAAAAGAACTTTTATTTTTCCTGTGACCATTTTATGAGTTTTTCCTCTAGCCAATTTGGCAAACATAAGATATGACACCTTCTGGTTATTTCCTGTGATTCTCGTAAAAGATAAATATTGTAGGCTTTTGACTTGGTTATCTTATCAGCAGATTCCAGTCTCTAGCCAATTAGATGGCCCCTCACTTTTCAATCCTAGTCAAACACAAAGCTTTGATGACTTTGAAGCTTACAACAAGCAGCCTAACCGTAGTCGCGTGTTGGCTGATAACTTGGCTGCTGAGAAGGAGAGGATGAATGCTGTTGCAAAGATCAAAGTTGTTGTATGTTTTCTTTCCTTCAGTCCCTATAACGAATCACTTGATTTTCCCCTTGAATTAAGTGATTTTTCAGCCGTTTATGTTGTGCATTCTAATCTTTTTCCGTAACATGATGTTCCCTTGTTATTTGAGAACAGGTGCGTAAGCGACCACTTAACAAAAAGGAGTCGACAAAAAACGAGGAAGACATTGTTGACACCCATTCCAATTGCTTAACAGTTCATGAAACTAAACTTAAGGTCAGTCTCTGATGGTTTGGATTTATGCAATATCAGTTGTCCGAGTAGCAAGACACTAAGACTCATCTATTATTACATTATTGCAGGTTGACTTAACAGCTTATGTTGAAAAGCATGAATTTGTGTTTGATGCTGTACTAGATGAGGAAGTATCGAATGATGAGGTAAGTGCTGTTTGAAACTAACAGAACTGAAATATAACACTGGAGAAAGCCTTATTTACATAATAATCAGTTACTATTGTGGCGCTAATTTCTCAAATGTCTGTAGGTTTATCGTGAGACTGTGGAGCCTGTAGTCCCCCTAATTTTTCAGCGCATCAAAGCCACTTGCTTTGCATATGGGCAAACAGGTAAATTATCTCCAAGGAATCATAGATACACAAGATCACTTCCCCGGAATATCTGACAAGCTAATAACAAGACCTTAGTCCACCATCTTAAGTATTTGGCTTGCGTTTCTACTGTGGGAGGTTAAGGCCTACTCTACTTCCCAAACTGTGCATGTAAAAGCCTCTTCAGTTTAATTGTGAAAACCGTTTCAAACGCGATAATCAACATCCACTTATCAGAAGCAAAGTTAGTCTGCTTTAACTACATTATTACCCATTTTCTTTATGTGACCCATCTTCCGTTTTTTATTTGCCTCTCAGGTAGTGGTAAAACCTATACTATGAAGCCTTTGCCTCTTAAAGCTTCAAGGGACATCTTGAGATTGATGCACCACACATACAGAAACCAAGGGTTTCAGTTGTTTGTCAGTTTTTTTGAGATCTATGGAGGAAAGCTATATGATCTCCTCAGTGAGAGGAAGTAAGTTGAAAGGCATATATTTGGACTGCAATGCTTATTATGTGGCTGTATTCAAACTTTTTGTACCTTTATAGGAAGCTGTGCATGAGAGAGGATGGTAAGCAGCAAGTATGCATCGTTGGTTTGCAAGAGTACAGAGTATCTGATACAGATGCGATTATGGAGCTTATTGAGAGGGGAAGTGCAACAAGAAGTACTGGAACCACTGGTGCAAATGAAGAATCCTCTCGTTCACATGCTATACTTCAGCTCGCAATAAAAAAATCAGCTGAGGGAAATCAGTCAAAGCCCCCTCGCCTCGTTGGCAAGCTTTCTTTCATCGATCTTGCTGGAAGTGAACGTGGTGCAGACACAACAGACAATGACAAGCAGACAAGGTAGCACTTTACACAATTTCTCGTAGTGACACTTTCTAAATTGTAAGTGTGAATTATGTTTCCTACTATTTGCTTAGATAATTTATTTGTATTATATACCACAGATTGGAAGGAGCAGAGATCAATAAGAGTTTACTCGCCTTAAAGGAATGTATCAGAGCTCTGGATAATGATCAAGGTCACATCCCTTTTAGAGGCAGTAAGTTAACTGAAGTTCTCAGGGACTCCTTCATGGGAAATTCTCGTACTGTAATGATATCATGCATATCCCCAAGCTCTGGATCATGTGAGCACACGCTTAACACCTTAAGATACGCGGACAGGTTGGTTTTACTTGTTCGCTGTTATATTCTTTTTTTATATATATGTGCATCTCATAAATGTTGTATAAACTATGAAAATTGTAGGGTTAAGAGTCTCTCGAAGGGAAATGCCTCTAAGAAAGATGTATCTTCTTCGACCATGAACCTAAGGGAGTCCACAAAAATTCCTATGTCTTCCGCACTTCCAACTCCAACCAACTATGATGATGATGTGAATGAGATGTGGACTGAAGAGAACGATGAGTTTGATGCATCAGATTATGAGCAAGATAAACAAATGTGGAAGAAAAATGGGAAACTAGAGCCATCCTATAACGGTATGGCACAGGAGAGAATCCCGAAACCTACTATTCAGATGAAGTCAAGAGACATGCCACGGCCTGATATGAAGAAGTCAAACTCTGATGACAATCTAAATGCACTTCTGCAGGTAACATTCAACGAAAACATTCACCTTCAGAAAAAAAAAGTCAACCTGTCTTATCATCTTTTGACACAAAAATCGTTTCTCATGAATTTTACCAGGAAGAAGAAGACCTTGTGAATGCACACCGTAAACAGGTTGAGGATACCATGAACATTGTGAAAGAGGTATGAATTTAATCAGTTGGTTTCGTATAGCTTAAGCTAAAATTCTCTAAAATTTTTTTTGAATCACCTGCACAGGAGATGAACTTGCTGGTTGAAGCAGACCAACCTGGAAATCAGCTAGATGGTTACATTTCAAGACTTAACACAATTCTATCTCAGAAGGCTGCTGGTATACTCCAACTACAAAACCGTCTTGCTCATTTCCAAAAACGCCTTAGGGAGCACAATGTATTGGTCTCTACCACTGGGTACTGAAAATAATCTATCTCTCGAGTAAATACCGGTCCTCCTTTTATCGACCTCATCTCGGGTTTTGCACTTGTGCCTCCCTCTACTGGCTTGGACTGGAGATCAGAAGTTTATCTGTTTACAGCGTAGTGAGAACTTTACAGCGAAGAGTTACGGATGATTACAGAGTTTCTCATACGTAAAAGATATGCAGTCTGTTCTTGCTGCCGCAATTTGAATTCTATCAGATTCTTGTAATGGATTTATTGCAGAAGATGAATACCTATGTAATATTGCATTTGTGCTATTAATGAGCTTGCCTTCTGTTCTATACCAAACTTAGTTTTGCGCACCATGCCCTATGATCTAAAAAGTTTGCTGCTATGATCCAAAGAGTTTGCTGATCGGTTTCAGGGAATGTAATCTCAAAGTATGAATTATGATTCTCCAATCGATGATTGAATTTGAAAGCTTCAAACAGTATCGTCAGGAACAGTATGTTCATCATTTCACAGCATCATAGTTCTTGGAACTGAAAAACGAGTCACTGTTGGTAAAACATGAAACAAATAAACAAGAAAAAGAAGACTAAAAACCAAACAGATCAAGAATACGTAAAGACAAAGATTGTAACGGCTTCAGAGTCTTTGGATAGGTCAACTGTAGAGATCAGTGAAGAACTTGTCCACGATGTTGAGATACACGGGACTTCTAATACGAGAATAGTAATGAAGTGCCTCTTCAACGTCAAGGGCTTGCTCTATATCTCCAGTCTCAGTCATATATATCTCATTAATCTTCTTCTCCATTGTATCACAGTCTCTTGATGAATGCGAAGAGCAAGCTTCTGTTTTCTTCTCTTGATGATCTTGTTCTTGCTCTTGAAACTTCTGCTCCAACTTTAATGGACCTCCAATGCTGTTTTCGAGATCAGACTCCCAGATGTTGAGGAAACTTGCGTAGATATTGTCGCCATCGAGAGAATTTGATCTGCAAAATATGCAGGAAAAGTGAGTTCTTGGTCTAGGGAGTTTCTTACCTGCTCGGAGAAAGATGGACTTGAGACTGTGAAGTGTTCTATGAAAGAAGGTGTTTGTTTTCTGAAACATCTCTCTCTTCACTGCAACTGATATGTGTTATCGGTAGATCAATGTTCTCACATATATATAAATCATTTTGCAGTCATTAAAATTGAATTATATGATGTTACTTTAGCTTCCTAGTATCTTTAGTGTCTATTACTCAGCATCAAAAAGGCTAAAGTGAAATTTTGTCATGTCTTGGAATGTCACCTTTCGCCTTTTTCTTTTCATGTTATTATATCTTTTGATGATTTGAAGATCTTAAATTAAAGTTAATGGTGTTAACTTAATTTTGGATCACGTATATGCAGTAACCGATATTACCGTTGTGTAAGAATCAAGGAACCGTACTCTTTGTGAATAATCATGTCTCATGAGTTTGACCATTGGACCTACTTCATGTGTTCATTTAAATAACTGGTTAGTCTAGCTATATTTTCCAATCACACACTTAATTAATTAATATAGAATTTTATGATTGATTTAGCACAAAAAAAAAAAAAGAATTTTATGATTGATTTTTGCCAATTTGGAAGAGTAGAATTTACATAAACATCACTATAATCATAAACAATATGTTTTCATTTCTACTTCACATAAATTGCTGACAGTACAAAATAGTATCATATATTTTTATTTTTATGCAAAAATGCACTTGATAGTTGATAATATAGTAATATACCCCAAACGAGAATCTGATATGTTTTCAAGATTTTGTTTAACCCTTCACAATATTACGATTGCACTCAGGCCCATTTATGTTAAAATAGAATTATAAGCCCATTAATATAAAGGAGGCCCATGATTTAACTATAACCCTAGAATCAGAAATCGCACCTTGATATAAATTGGCTGTGATAAAAGTTGAGCTTCTTCTTCTCTGAAGCCGAATCCTAGGGTTTACTTGCACGTCGCTCCAATGGTGATCTCTCCTCCCTCTCTCTTCTAACTACACTTTCTCGTCGATTGACCCTAGAAACCATTGTCTGATCATGTTGTGGAACCTTTTGAGTAATTTCAGGGAAAGGGAACAGGAAGTTTCGGTAAGAGGAGGAACAAGAGTCACACTCTCTGTGTGAGATGTGGGCGTCGTAGTTTCCACATCCAGAAGAGTCGTTGCTCAGCTTGTGCTTACCCAGCTGCTCGCAAGAGGACTTGTAAGACTCTTCATTTTTTTATTGATCTCCAGATGTGTTTCATTTTCTCGATCTAGATTTGCTTAGTGGTGCTCATTATGTTCATTCTCCATTTTGATTAGTGTTTCGTTTCGCACATGATTGTGTTTGAGCATGCTTTGCATTTGGATAGATTACATAACGAATGGACCAATTTCTAGTGTTATTCTGGAATAGAACAAGCTTATCTATTCGTATATGTCTGTAGCTCTATTGAAGTTGTGATTATAGCTTGAGATGTAGAAACTTTATATGTTCTTCTTATATGTATATGCTTAATTTGGTTTGTTTGGTAATTGTTCGTAATCGGTGGAATTCAAGAGTTAAATGGTCCTTTGTTTTGTTGTCTCTTAATTCAATTCTGATAGTCCCACTATGTGTTTATGAAAGAGTATTGTTGCTGCGAGATTTCCTAATCCTTATCTCTTTGGTTTAGACAACTGGAGTGTGAAGGCCATCAGGAGAAAGACTACCGGTACTGGTAGGATGAGGTATCTCCGCAATGTTCCCCGCCGCTTCAAGACTGGATTCAGAGAAGGTACTGAAGCCAAGCCAAGGAACAAGGCAGCAGCTTCATCAGCTTAAGGAGCCAGTTCGTGTAATCGCAGGAAGGACCAAAACTTAGCACTTTTCGCACTTATCTAGTTGAAGATTACTATTCCTGAGGATCTGATACATTGTGTTTTGTTTCTTTTTTCTTTATTCGCTTATAAAATTTTGAACTTGCTTGAAATACCATCTTACATTTGCAAACTTTAAGTAGCCCCTTTTTGGAAGTTTCATTCTTTGAGGATTTACTATGACTTCCATAGTCTTGGACTTGTGCAAACCAATCCGAAACCTTTTAATAACTTGGTTTTTGTATTCAAAGCAATGGAACATTGTAACTCACAAACGAGGCGCATTGAATAAGCTCTTGAATACAAAAAATAAACATGTCCCTAAGCAAGTAAAGCCAGGGGTATAATAGGAATTTTAGGTGATGAGTGGAGGACTAAAATTGGTCTTAATCGGAAAACCATAGAAACACCGGACGCTGACTCTTTCCTCCTCCGCTTCATTGTCTTTCCGTCGTCGCTGTCTCTCTCTCGCGACGCAGATTTTTTAAGCTAATCCACTCTCTCTATCTCATAGAGAACATCCCTTCCCCAATTTCGCCGCTGGTATAATATTTTATCTTCCTCCATATGTTTGTCTCCAAAAATCGAGTTTTTACAATTCTCCTACGTTTCTTCTCAATTACTGATCGGATCAATTGGATTTTTCTTCTTCCGATTTGTTCTCTTCGATTGATTCCCATGTTGCATTCGATTTGAATCCGCTCTTACTTTCTAAGGTATAGTTTTTTCACAGATCTATCTTTGAAATTGTAAAGACGAAGACGATGATTCGACTAAGAACATACGCAGGCCTTAGTTTTATGGCGACTTTGGCTGTAATTTATCATGCTTTCAGCAGTAGAGGCCAATTTTACCCTGCGACTGTTTATTTATCAACCTCAAAGATCAGTTTGGTGCTGCTTCTCAATATGTGTTTGGTTCTTATGCTCAGTCTCTGGCATTTGGTCAAATTTGTCTTCTTGGGATCTCTTAGGGAAGCAGAAGTCGAGAGGCTGAATGAACAAGCTTGGAGAGAACTCATGGAGATTCTCTTTGCTATTACTATTTTTCGACAGGACTTCTCTAGTGGGTTTCTTCCCTTGGTTGTTACTCTTCTGTTGATCAAGGCTTTACATTGGCTTGCTCAGAAAAGAGTTGAGTACATTGAGACTACTCCTTCTGTGTCTAAGCTGTCTCATGTTCGTATTGTCTCTTTCATGGGTTTCCTTCTTCTTGTGGATAGTCTCTTTATGTACAGTTCTATACGCCACTTGATTCAGTCTCGCCAGGCTTCGGTTTCTCTCTTCTTCTCATTCGAGTAAGTTGCTTTTGCTGCTTTCTTTGTAATGTAGATTTCTGTTTGAGCTTGACGAAGTTTCCGGTGTAATATTTTCAAGTGCTATGCTAGTGTTCTCTCGCTGATCCTTAGCAGGAGTGGAGACACTCATAGTGGTGATTTTAAGTAGCTGATGATGAATCTCTGTTGCAGGTATATGATCCTGGCAACAACAACTGTTGCGATTTTTGTGAAGTATGTTTTCTATGTCACTGATATGATCATGGATGGTCAATGGGAGAAGAAACCAGTTTATACTTTCTATCTGGAGCTTATCCGTGACCTGCTTCACTTGTCCATGTATATCTGCTTCTTCTTTGTCATATTCATGTGAGTAATCCCATCCAATTTATGGTTTTTTCAAATTGTTCGAATTTTATTATCTCAGGAATTTATAACGCAGAATAAAATATCTGGAAACCAAAGATGCTTAGACTTGGTACAAGAAACTCTTATCATTATGTTGGATATTAATATTCTTATTGTCTGTTTAGGAACTATGGTGTGCCTTTGCACTTGTTGCGGGAGCTCTACGAAACTTTCAGGAACTTCCAGATTCGTGTTTCTGATTACCTTCGTTATCGTAAGATCACATCCAATATGAATGACAGGTTTCCTGATGCAACTCCCGAAGAACTTACTGCGTAAGTTTCAGAGATCTTATTTATTTTGTTATGACTCCACTGAAAGCAGACACAATTCATGAGTTTGGTCTTATGGATCTTGGATAGCTCTTGGGGAATCTTATGACATTGAAGGCATTTCTTTCGTATATGCAGAAGTGATGCCACATGTATCATATGCCGTGAAGAGATGACAATTGCGAAGAAACTAATATGTGGGCATCTCTTTCATGTGCATTGTCTTCGATCATGGTTGGAGCGACAGCAGACATGTCCAACTTGCAGAGCACTTGTTGTACCTCCTGAGAATGCCACATCTGCAGCTGCAGGCCAACATGTATTACACCAAGGTTCCCAACAGGGTAATCATATTGTTTCGCCTGCAAATTTTCAGTAAAACCGAAATCTGTTTTTATGCACTATATCTTGAAATAATTGTTTGCTTTTTGAACTCTTAATATTGGGACAGGAAAGACTAAAAATTAGTTTTGTGCAAATTGAATCAGGTACATCAAGCTCAGGTAACCAGGGCTCTGAAACAAGTTCTTCTGCTGGCGTTTCCAATGATAATTTGAGCAGGCACCACGCCAGGCTTCAAGCAGCTGCTTCTGCAGCCTCCATGTACGGGAAATCAATGGTTTACCCATCTGCAAACACAGTAGCATGGTATGTATCCCTATGCTTTGGTTTCGAGTTGTAGAGACTTGTAAGGTGATATAAATTTTAGGTTCCATAGGAACAGCAAAATAGTGAACTACTACTGACTGTTCATAATAAGCTTTAAGATTTTAAAAGATCAAAGGATACATCTACGTGTACAGTTATAGTTTCAGTTTTTCTAGTCTCACTTTCCATATCATTTCCTCTTTAGTCCCTCGAGATCTTCCACAATGTGACGAACATGTGATCTCTATACTTGGAATTCATGTTCTTTAGCTGTTCTAGCTTTTGCTATCTTTTCTCGACTCCCTTCAATGTGGTAGAGGGAAAAACTGAAAAATATGTTTGTCCCTTATGCTAAGGTCGCCGGAGATTCCTGGTAGAGAGCAAGTGTCAACTGAAGCACATGGAACTCGTCCTTCATCTTTTTCCCCATCTCAGCTTCCCCAACACCTTCCAAGTGAAATCTCCCAAGCCTATAAAATTATGTCAGAGTCTAAGCTGGAAGAAATGAGAAAATCTCTCGAGACCCACCTGGAGGTATGGTCCCTGAATAAAGTATCTTATGTGAATCAATAGCTAGCTTATAGAAGACAGGTGTTTTGATTCTTTCATTAACGTTGTGATGTAGATTTTGCGAAACCGACTTCATTTTCTGGAGAAGAAGAAACCGGAATCCACCGAGTCCAGAGGCGAACCAGATAATAAGGGAAAGACAATTGCGGATGCAACAGAGTGAATTCGATGGAAGAAAAAAAGGTATGTAACTGAGGCAGAGCAGATAGAGAAAGAAGGAAGAAAGCTTGGTGGGTTATTGTGAGAGGGATAAAAACATGTTTCTCCCAAAAGTGTACATGTTTTATTATTCAGTCATATAATTATTAGAACAAGTTCTGAAACAAATAGACTGAATCATAAACCGTGTTTTATTTAATTCTTGGGTTTTGCATTACTCTCTCTAATCTCTCTATATGTTACTATTGCATGTTCCAATTTGGGTTCTACTAAAAATGTATAATCCAATTCAATAAGCGGGAGGGGAGGGGTAATTTAGGCAATATAACAAACCAACTAATTTAACAGGATTCTCTAAACGTCTTTAAAGTGAGATGGCAACTGAGGAATTGAAACAAAAAAGCTGCAAAGTTTAGGATCTTGGAGTTACCAAAATCATAAAATTGGACGACTAAATCACCTTTAGACAAAACCCATGAACTGAAATTGTATAAACACACACACGAATCATTCTGTTAAATTCAGGGACTTTGACAGCAGGTGACATGAGAGGAAGACACTCACTCACACTCATAAAGGAACCCGAATAACTCGGAAACCCTTGAGCATAGACTCGACAGTAAAGAGAGCAGTAATAAATTATGAAAACAAGAAAACTTTATTAGTTTTGAGGAAATACAACAACACGTGGATGATGATGATCATCACATGACTTGGATCTTAAGCTTGAATGAAGCAGCCGGAAGGTTCTGGAGAGATCCTCTGTGAACTGCTACACCTTAATATTTTAGTTTTGAACAAGTACAACAACACATGGATGATGATGATTGTATCACCTGATCACTAACTTGTATCTTAAGCTTGGATGAAGCAGCGGGAAGCTTCTGGAGATCCTCTGTAATTTGCTGCTTATTGGGGACGTCTATTATTACCACTTCAAGACCTTGCATTTTCAGTAAGAAATTGCTAATGTGTTTCAACTCTTTTGCACTTCCTTTATACTCCATGATACGCAACATCTTTATGTGGTTATTCAGAGGAATGCGGATCTCCACTGATTCACACAAGCTATCCAGACCCTAAATCATCAAAAGGAGAGAAAAGTTTTAATTTCATTCCACAGTCATACAGAAATGTGTTCAGGGTTTGCTTCATACCGAGAGAACCATAATTTCTAGGTTTGGGGAACGTTCGACCATAAGTGGTAGAAGCTCTTTCCAACCTCGTTTTTGGTTACTAGAAAACAATAACTCAACGAGGTTGTTGAACACCGGTAGTCCACCTTTACAACATACCGAAATTACCTGAAAAACACACACACAAATGTTTCTAAAGTCAACCTGTAAAAAAACGGACGATTAGACCATACATACACTGAAAACTGACCTCAACAGCAGAAGAAGTTAAGTGAAGTGTCTTGACATTGTGTATCCCCTTGATGAGAACTGTCACATCCGGGTCTGTTTCCAGATCTTTCCCACATTTTAATAAACTAAGGTCCAGTTTAGCATTAACAACTGAGTCCAAATTAATATCTCCATAATCAGACAGAGCATAATCAGAATAGTACAAGTCGACAACTCTCGGCGTGTCAAACATAATTGCGTCGCACCGAACATCAGAAGTAGCACGGTCATAGGTAACTGAGAGCTCTGAATCATGTCAATCAAAATAACTATAACCGTTCTCATTGTTCTTCTTACCATTGTTGTTCTTCTTACTAAGGACTGTTGTGTTCTTGTCAATGATGTCAACGTCATGAAGTCTTTTGAGAATCTTAACAACTGGAGGGAAGAGTTCTTGATCCAGGTACTATACAATGCCCCCATACTATAACAAAACACATACATCAGCTCAACTTTGAGCTTGCACTACCATCAAATAAAGTTTATTTTTGAACTTTTCTCGGTTTGTTCTGTTTTAATGTCTCACAGGTATCTCTCGGACACCATTGATGTAGCTGGGGCTCGGCAACAAAGATCAACTGGGTGTGAATGCTGAAGAACTTTCAAGCAAGGTTTATAAGAAAGAACATGCGTTTTAATTAAATGAGACTCTTTTTGTTTCTTTGGTATTATTGTCATGTGTCAATTAGCTTAAGCACCTTTGTTTCTTTCTGCAATTGTATTTTCATCTCATCAATTACAAAACTATAAACGAACTGGAATTTAGTCACTTATTTCAATACTAACTAATCTCTTCAATTTGTGGTACACCTTCATTTGCAAGATGTTAACATCAATGTAATATAGATGAGAAAAGAAAATCCAATCTTATGATAAAAATCAAATGATCCCAGTTTTGTAAGATTTCTTCTGATAGTATAACTAAAGTAACATTGTGATTTCTATCTCTCCCCTTCTATGTCTTTCTTTCTACTTACCTCAAAAGCACCATTACGTTTCTTCCTTCTGGTTTCAACAAACAACTATAAAATTGAGCCTTACATCAAATTTCAGATGCTTCTTCTATAACTCATCTTTAGCAGACTGATCCTTCGTTTTCAACTCTTTGTTGATTAAAACAGCCATTTCCTTTGCACTGGATTTTGTCGACAGCTTTAACTGCTCAACACAACGGGGTAAGAAAAAAGGCTCGTGTGAAGAAAAAAAAAGAACTGAAAAAAAAAAAAAAAAAAAACCCTCAATCCTATCAAAATAGTATTACCGGATTCTCCTTTTCACCGATTTTGTAAAGCAAGATTGTCGGATAATCATCAACCTGCATCAACCATCACATATATCATCATGATCATGGATATATCCAATTATAATCACATGAGAGGGATCTGCATCTCTTAGCAGTTTGAGATTGTTTTTTACCTTTAGCTTAGGATGCTCGTTTGCAGAAGCGTCTATCCTTGCAAAGACAAGATTCTCAAACCCTTTAAAGTGTTTAGACAACTTCTCGACCTGTTTACTCAGAGCTTCACAGTTAAGACACCATGGTGTGTGCACCTGTTTCCATGATCATACTCAATGTTACATCCATTTTTATTATTTCCTTTGATAAGAATTTAGTTCAGAAGAAGGCTCCATTTACAGACCTCAAGAAGAACATTCTCGCGGCTCTTCAAGACCAGTTCATCAAAAGTCCTTCCGACCACAGTCACTACACTTGTATTTTGCTGCAGATTTATAGAACCATTGTTTAGCCAAATTTTTATTACGCAAAATGACATTCAGAAAAAAATGTATTTGTCATACTCACATTATCTGGAATTGGCTCTGACTTAAAGTAAGGTGAAACAGTTCCATGCGCAAGTCCTGAACAAAATTCCTACATTGCAAAAAATTCAAAATAGATCATATCACTGAGTTTTCTAATGTCTATGAAGGAGAATAAAATTTCTGAGAAAGTTTGTACTTCTATATTGCTGGGGGATGGATCCGACTCAAGCAAAAACTTGGAGTTCAGGTTGTTGTCGAATGCAGCAACCTGTTAAAGAACTTAATATTAATCACTGTGGCTTGTAGCTTCAGAAAATTAAGAAATGCATAGCCTACAAGTATAAGCACTTATTCAGAAAACTTACAACAGTTTTCTTTGCATCTTCTATCCCGAATAAGGTCAAGAATGGCATTGCGAGGTTTTCATTTGATATGTCGATAAATATAAACATAAGCTGCATGGAATTAGCAAAACATAAATACAAGAGAGGGTTTACTAAATCCATTATTTGGCCTATAAGAGATTTGGTGTTTGAAAATACCTTTGATTTGAACTTTCTTGCAGTATCTTCAAGAGGCTGAGCAAGAGTTTCAAAGTCTTCAGTCTTCGAAAAGACCATAACCTAACCAAGAATGATACGACAACTGTGTAAGTTAAATTACCATAACAACTAACAAAGACAGAATGAAAAGTGGAATCGGATACAAGTTGAAAATGATGAAACTTCTAACCTGAAGCTTGACTGGACTGGAGTAAACACGAACGGTGTTGGATTCAGTCAATTTTGTAATCAACGGGAATTTATTACTGTTCAGAAATTCCAATATCTTCTCCGCTTGAAAAGGTCCATCTGCATGACCACCAGTACATAAGACTCATAATTTGGACAGTAATATACCACACAATATAGGAAGCTTTGCATAGTCCAAAACAATATTGACAAAAAGGATCACTTATCAAACTTATAATCGATTCTCAGGCTTTAAATAAGGGGGAAAATTATGATAATAACGGAGACCTTTTCGACATCAGGGAGCTTACCGTATGCAGAGTACCTCTCAGCCTCACTTTTAACCATTCCAACAAACACATCGTTGGTTTTAAGGTTAGGGAAGAGAAGCTTAGCAACATCACTGCTGCTTGTTTCTACAAACTGGATTTCGTTGTCTAATGACGCAGCTTTCATAAATTCATCATGTCCAGAAGAACCCTAAGCAAACAACGTATCCAAAATTACATTTTAAAAGAACAAGTCTTAGTCTAACCAAATGAATCCATCCAAGGATCAGTATCTGAATACCTCAGATTTTTCAAATAGACCAAGAATGAAAGTATGATGCTTGTTCAGAAATCCTGAAGCTTTATCAACTGTATCAAGCTTAAGAGTAGGCGCACCAGTCTTCTTTTGCACCCACATCACTATATCCTCCCTGAACACAAGACCAAATTTTCAGTAATTTTGTGAAACGTTAAACACAGCAATCAAATCCATTACTACCACTTGCTGATGCTTAATTACGCTTAATCCTTATCATTAGACCCAGATTACACTAAAAACCCCCAAATTAGAAGGTCAAGACGTCGCATTGCCAAATTGATCCCACATTGTATAATCGATTAAAGAACTTACGAGGAAAAGCCACCAGAGTAAGGCTGAGATGTGCCATTAACAAACAGAAGAAGCGTTGGGAAACCTTTAATCTCGAGCTGCGACGCCACTTTCGAATACCTCTCGCCGTCGATCTTAGCCAACAAAACTGGACTACCCATCTCCTTCAAATCCGTCGCCGCTTCCGCAAATCGCGGCATTAACTCCGCACTCCTAGCACACCAGGGCGCGTAACCTAAGACCATCACATACTCGTTCCCATCGATCAATCGCTTCGTATTGTCTCCGTTGAGTTCCACCACGATCCTCTGAGCCTTGCTCACCGTCTCAGCTTCCGATTGTTGCTCTGGTCTCTCTTCCTGCAATTGGTCGTCCACCGCTAAGAGCTGCTCCAAATCATCTAATTCTTCCTCGGATCCAGCTTCGACGGCGACATCAGAGGAATGAGTCACGATGATTAAGAAACTGAGGAGTAAGAGGAAGGTGAAGAAGATTGAAAATTTGGAATTGGGTTTTGGTTTCATCAACATGATTGTTACTGGGTGTTGGTCGGATTTTGAAAAGTGGACGAAGAAGTGATCGCTCTGAAATGAAGAGAAAGATCGAGAGAGTGTTCGGAAATGTGAATCTCACCATGATTTACGGCGGGAGCATTAAAGGAATAATAATTACTGCTTTGACTTTTGAATATTGACCTAGTGCTAGAAATCCCCGAAAACCTACTTTTAATCTTATATCGACTACAATTTCAATGCTTTTCTCAAATAGCAGCACTTCGAATTCAAAATATTTGATTATATGGGATGATTTCTTCACTAAATTGTAACAGTTACAGAGAAAGAAAAAAAGAGAAAGTCCAAAAGAGTCTTAGCATTCTTCTCCATTGTATACAAATGGTTTTCTTCCTTTTATCGATGAAGGATTTGGTTGTCAAGCAATGGAAGATTGGATCTTGATTACATGAACTAGAGATGGGATTCCTAAATCGATTCACAAAATCGCAGTATCTTCTTCAATCGGATCTCATAGCCAATGATACAGATCCTCACAAATTAGCTTTTTGCTCAGTTTAAGTATTAAAAAGCAGCTAAAGCGTTGCTGTATATTTGAATCTGACATGGGTCCTCATGAAATCAAGCTTTGATGGACATGGATTGATTGAATAGCAAAATGAAGTTGAGCCCATCTCGAATTTCACTGGAGAAGAACATATGGAATTATGGATAATGGATTCTTCAGGTGAATATGAAAAAGAAGCGGGCGAAGAAGAACAAGATATGGATCGGATCGTTTGTGGGTGGAGGTTGGAATTAAATTTAAGTGGTTTGGTATTCGGTTTAGGTCATAAACCGACCAAAACCAAAGTATGTGGATATTGAGATTTCAAATTATTATTTCGGGGAGAAACAAGTTTCGATGATATAATTCGGGGAGATATAAGATTAAAAGTAGTTTTTCGGGGATATCTAGCACTAGGTCATAGTATGGGCTCTATCTAGTACGATATCATGGGGAAATAGATCGTTTCCCTTATAATTATGATGAAAGAAATTCTTTCCAAAAACAAACAAAGAAATCAGTAATATTTTTTTTGTTTTCTAATTACCCAAAAAAAGAAAAATATTACATGCAATGCCAACAAATTATCATTCAAAATATACAAATCACCCACTTATGTATGGATTGCATTAATTAAAACATATTACAAGTTGATACATCACTCCCCATTATTTCAATAGATATGGGAATCATAATAGCGGCAAGAATTCTTATTGAACGGTATGGGCTTATTAGTAGCAATATCGACGACAAATGGGCATGTGATTCCCTTTGTGTGCCAAATTCTAACCAATTTTCCGACCACATCTCGTCTCGATTGGACTTTAAATTTCAGCTTCACCGGGATTTTTCCGCCTCTCTCCGTCGCCTCTAGGCTTGCTCCGGCACCATATAGTGGAACTATTCTCCCTTCTATAACCACTGATTCCATTCTTCGGCTCTTCTTAATTCAATTGATAATGTTCTTTCAACTGCTAAAGAAAATATGTCATAACAAAATCAAACTTAACAAGAAGAAAAATATTGCCTATGATTTAGTGATTAACACAAAGACGTTCTATATATATAGAAGTTAATATATGACCTGACCGGTGGCAATAGGGAGGTCATCGAAGAAGAGATTGATTGGGGTTGAACTAACATGAACGCCAAATATTGGGGGCAGGATTGTAAATACGAATTCTTAATGTTCCATTCAAAGTCAGCAACATGGTACGTACTCCAGAGAAATCTGATCCTTCACCAACATAAAAGTTGTGTAATTCGAATGGCTGCATCACTTTCATCAGTCACTAGCTAGCTAACCATAACTTTCGAATATACATGTGAGCTTCTGAGAAATTGAAAATATTTTACTACCTAGATGTGAGTCTTGTAACGTCTACTAGCTCCCCAAACAATAATGCAGAGGATGGCTAAGAGAGCTACGATAGTGAAAACGGCAAGTAGTGCTTGACACCTTCTTATATAGACGTCATGTACGAAACTACGAACCTTCTTCAATTATAACCTTACATTCGTGCCATTCTTTCTCGTTAGACTTCCATTTCCTGCCGTTTTTTCTCCCAGAAGATGTGTAACCCGGAGAATTAATTTACTCGCTGATGAGTTACGGGAGTGACGGTCGAAGGACGAAGATTCATGTGTGGGCGAGTCCATCGGGCTCGACGTATAACGGACGTGGAAATATCACGTGACGGGCTCTGCATGTAGTAGAAAGTACGTTTTGAAGATCGCGACAGCGACGACGAAGCCAATAGCTTGAGAATGAGATAGTACTGACCGTTGATAGAGAGTTGGAGATAGATCTTTTATATAAAATAATTATGTGTATCTCTGGAATACCATTATTCCAAGTGGATACAAATACAATGCATCACCGTCGGTTTTGAACTTTTGATTAATGGAGGAATATTGGAACTATGGTTGTATTACTTCTTCTTTCTTTTTTTTGTTTTTTTTGTTTTTTTCTTTTTTTTTTTTGGTTGTATTAGTTGTATTGTAATAATGTAATGTTGATTAACTTTTAGGTATCTTTATAAAAACAAAAGTTTTTTAAAGTTGATTGTTAAGTGGGAAGAGGAAGTTTGTACCTAGCTACAAAACATTTCTTAATCCATAAGTTTGTAGCTAGTTTGTACTGTTTGTTATTTAGTATTTTTATGTTTTATCAAAAGTTTGTACTTCTATAAACGACTGACTGGGCTAAAAAAAATAACACTGTTACATCAATAATGTATATTTATTCGGTAATATTAAAATTTTCAATCTACTATCCAAAAATTATGACTAAGAAACAATTTGTTCGTAAAATAGAAAATATTATTAAGTTTGATAATTTAATTTGTCATGGTGCTAGTTAGGCTTGCTATTAATGATCTTCCAAAATCCTGAGAGCTTCTTTCACACTGCTTTTAATGTTTCCCTTTCACTAACAGTCGAGTATTTTGCTCCAATCAGTCTCTCTCATTTTTAACAAACAAATTTTCCGATCATTCTCTCTAAATGGCGGATGTTGCTGCTGATACTGATACGACGGTGGAGAATTCCGTTAGCGTCACGGCGTACAAGCCATTACTGATGATGATTTTTTATTTTTGATTTTGGTTTTATTCTTTCTGATAGTTTTGATGACGTCGAAGCTTTGAACAAGAGGACTATTCCTGCAATCCTCAAAACTGATGACGTGGAAGCTGCAGTTGCGAAAGCTGTGGGAGGAGGAGTCCTCAAAGTGGAGGAGGCGGTCTCCGATGAAGCGAAAGTGATAGATCCGTTCGGTTTGACCTGGATCATCGTATCTGCGCCGAAGAAGAGTAACATTGAGGTATAACTGTCGTTGCTTGAACAAACTTCTATTGTACTGTTTATTATAATATGGAATTTAATATTGGTTGGTGTTAATGGTGCTACGACGGACGTGAAGTTTGTTACCTTCACCGCGTGCAAGCCACTTCTGATCGTGGAGGCACAGAAGCTCAACCTCGCCGTTGACTTCTACAAGGGGGTGTTTGATGCGACGTAGACCGGACGCTCTCTCTACCCTAAGAGATTGAGAGTATGTTATGTATTTTTTGTGCTTCGCTAAAATATACTTAAGTTGGCATAGACTGATATTGTCAAATTCATCTTGCTTATGCCGAACAATAACATCATATTGGTTTATACAGCTCTTGCACAGTCGTGTGACCACTTGTTCTCCATTTCTCATTTGAACAAGCAAATCTCCTGTAGTTTTAACTTTATTTGGTAATTTTGAACATTGTCGAAGCTTCAGTTTATGTGACCAAGGGGGCTACGGTTGCAATTCTTGAAACTCGTGACCTGGAAGCTTCAGTTAACAAAGCTCTTGCCGCGAGAGCCCTCAAAGTGGAGGAGAAGGTCTCGGATAACACTGGCGTGAAAGTTATGGATCCTTTTGGCTTGAGTTGGGTATTCATTTCTCAACCGAAGTAGAGTCAAGAGAAAGAAAACATAGAGGTATGTCATACATTTTTTAAGGCCTTTTCTCAAAATATATACATAATAGCAATATGGCCATGCTATGCACGGACCTAATAATTATAAATAATATATTATACATATAATTTTAAAATTAAAATAAAATTTGCTATTCATATATAAATGAAACCAACAAATTATTTTTAAAATTTATAGTTAGTTTTTAAATTTAAATTATAAAAAAATAAATTCTACAAATTTTTGATACAATTGAGAAAAGAAGAAGACATTTCCATGAAAATAGTAAAGAATAAAACGTGAAAAGAATATATAATGTTAAAATTTGAAATGATCTTTATTTGCTTAAAAATAGAAACAATTTTTTAATTCAGTGTTTGTGTCGTAATAAAATGTTATTTAAAAATAAAAACAAATTATTCATAAAAATTGAAACAAAGTGAGGTTGGTGTAAATGATTGTGGAAGTTAAAAAAGAAAGTTGAAAAATATATTTAAATTATAAAAAATTAAATTCTACAGATTTTTGATACAATTGATAAACAAATAAGACAGTTTCATGAAAATAATAAAGAATAAAACATGAAAAATATATAATGTTAAAATTTGAAATAATCTTTATTTGCTTAAAAATATAAACAATTATGTCGTAATAAAATGTTGTTTAAAAATAAAAACAAATTATTCATAAAATTTAAACAAAGTGCGGATCGTGTAAATGATTGTGGAAGTTAAAAAAAAAATAGTTGAAAAATAATTTATAATAAAAAGGACAATATTTAAAAAATCAGGAAAAAAAGATTTTGTGGTACTTTAAGATAAAAAAAAAAGAGTTTAAAAATATTAATTTAAAAAACTTGTGAAAATGACACATTATCAAAAACTAACGTTTATATCAATAAATGTATATTATTCGCTAGTATTAAAGTTTTCAATCTACTATGAAAAAGTTATGACTGAGAAATCATTTGTTCGTAAAATAGAAAATACTACCAAGTTTGATAATTTGATTTTTCATGGTGGTAGTTGGCTAGTTGCTATTAATGATTTTTTTTTTTTATCACATCACTGAGCTCTAAAGTTCGGGCCTTAGTTTTTTTCAGCCCATTTTAGCTGCAAATGGAAACAGAGAGAGTGAGAGACGCATAATTGATCACATGCAATTTCAGAACTCCAATATCGAACTTGATGATATATATGAGCCTCTCCATCGTTATCTAATCATTCAGACAATCAGAGGTCTGAAAACGACGTGGACACACGTCGGATACATCTTTACTACACAACTCTGATGACTCATCATCACACCCAATTTTCTTACTGCTCTTGTCGTAATTATCAAAATCAGAAGTAAAACAAAGCCGATCCATTTATGATTTTCACAGTTACTATTTTTATCTTTTGAAGATAGTGACCAAAAATAAAGTTAAAGATAAGAAGAGAAAAGAAGGAGAATAAGATTTTCTTTATCTAAACATCCATAAGGTAACTTTAGGTAACACAGTTCCTTAAACTAGGGAAGAAAGAGAAAACGACATAGAGACAGAACATGTGGAGATTCTTTCCCTAAAACCTGTCCAAACCGTGACGCACGATTCATTTTAACTTCTCCTTACGAGTTATCTTCAAAAGATTAGATCTCAAAAGGAATCTCTTTTTGTTTTAATCTATAAATTTTGAGTGATCTTAATTTGAGTTGGGATCGATAATAAAAGATGTTGGAAGGGAAAGCGAAGGTGGAAGAGACAGACATGCCAGTGACGATGCAAATGCAAGCAATGAGCATTGCTTCTCAATCTCTCGATCTTTTTGATGTCTTTGACTCTTTATCCATCGCTGCTCACGTCAAGAAGGTTAGTTTTATAATTCTTAGAGAAAGCTAACTTTAGAGTCTTGTTTCTTCTTCTTCTTCTCTCGCTAATATATAATAAAACTTTTTTTTTTTTTTTTAATAAAACTTATATTTATAAATAAAACTTAATTGGTGTACTATATTTCAAAATTAAAATCAGGAGTTTGACAAGAGATATGGAAGTGGATGGCAGTGTGTTGTCGGAACCAATTTTGGGTGTTTCTTCACACATTCTAAAGGAACTTTCATCTATTTTCATTTGGGGACTCTCAACTTCCTCATCTTCAAAGGCGCCACTCTTTAGTTTCTATATCATTAACCTCATCCATGTTTTTTTTTCTTTTAAACTGAAAGTAGCTTTGTTTGAGTAGGAAGTAGCAAGCTTTTCTATTTTTTTTGGTTGTTGTTGTTGTTGTTGTGTAAATAGATCTTGTTTCCAATAAAATTGTGAGATGATGTATCATTTTGGGATTAAGTAAGAGGTTAATTAAGAGAATTAAATGGCGTTTGCAATTAATTAAGAGAATAAATACATTGAAATAAGGAAAAAAAACATATTACTTATTCGGTGTGGCATAAAAAAAATAAAAAAATTATATAGAAGTATGAAGATCTGATTATAAACATATAAAAATACTAGAAAATAACATATAAGTTCTATTAAAAAGGTATACTTTGAACAATTTTTTTTTATTACAAACATACGATTTCTTAAATTTAAAATGCAAAAAAGTGCATATATATTTACGTGGTTACAATTTATAAATAGTACAATGAAAAAGTTCAAATTGTATGTTATTTTTTCTTGTTTCTAAAAAGTAAACACAGCATCTTAAAATATAAATTTAAATCCTAAATTTGTTTATTAACTGTAAATGCGAGACTAATCGAGGGAATTTTGGACAACAAATCGGTTAGTTAGTTAGTAATTTAATGANAGGAAAAAAAAAAAAAAAAAAAAAAGAGAAAAACAAAGCAGCAACAGAAGTCAATCTCAAAAAGCTATTCTGGATTTGCCTTGCTCTCGAGTATTATTATCACACGGTTTCGTTCATGAGTTTTAAGAAGTTTGTTTCTTAATTCTATACAAAACACATCAAAGAAGTCTGTTTTTTCTTCTTGTTCTTTAGTTAATTTCTTTCTTTATGTCTCTCCCGCCTAAAAATTCCTCTTTGTTTCAAGAGGAAAAAACAGAGAGATTCAAAAACAGAGAACCTCTCATTAGATTTAAGAAAATCATGGAAAGGGTGAGAGCGGGTGAGCAAGAACAAGGAAGCTACAACAAGTCGAGATTGTTCCATTCGGAGAACTTGAAGGAGAAGAAATCATCTTCACGGCACGTCAAGAGATGGAACTCAGATACCGCCTTGAGAATTGAAGATCCAGACTTTGATGATGGCTCTGTTTTCAGGAAAACGGCGGCCTCAAGCGTCCTGCCAAACTTACCGCTTCTACTGCCTCTGGACGAGCCCTGTCAGCCGCGTGAAGCAACCGATGAAGAATTACAGGAAGATGCAGGCAAGAATGAAAACATTTGTATCTATGCTTAAAACCTTTTTCTTTGATTAATGAGTCATCTTCAGGTTTCTTGGGATACAAACTAAGACGTTATTGGATTATTCGTGGGTTGCAAGCTAAGTCATGTTTTTTGCATTATACATATGTTACAGAAAAGGAGCAGATGAAAGAAAAGTTTGCGAAATTGCTTTTAGGAGAAGACATGTCAGGGGGAACCGAAGGAGTTTCGTCAGCTTTGGCATTATCAAACGCAATCACAAATCTTTCAGCTTCTGCGTTTGGAGAACAACGGCGTTTAGAGCCAATATCTGAGGATAGAAAAGAACGGTGGAGAAGAGAAATCGGATGGCTTCTCTCTGTTACTGATCATATAGTTGAATTCTCTCCAACACACCAAACTAATGAGAATGGATCTTCCATGGAGGTTTCTGAAAACATGTTCCCTTGTTATTATAGTTTCTTAGAGAAAGTTTTGTCTTTGTGTGTGTCTGAATCTGAATCTTCTCTTGTAGGTAATGACTACAAAACAGAGAACAGATCTTGTCTCCAACCTTCCTGCTCTTAAGAAACTCGATGCAATGCTCATCGTAAGTCAAGACAAATACTTGTGAAAAAAAAAAAAAATAAGTCAAGACAAATACTTATAATTGCTTCTTTGCGTTTGCATCATAAAGATTTAAGGTTGTTAAATATCACATATTCTGCAGGATTGTCTTGATAAATTCAAAGATCAGGATGAGTTTTATTACGTTGCAACCAATTCTCCGGAGTTTGAAAACACTAAATCGACCAGGAGCGACGATAAATGGTGGCTTCCAACAGTAAAAGTTCCACCTAAAGGCTTATCTGAAACGTCAAAAAGGTTTCTACTGAGTCAGAAAGAGTGTGTGAGCCAAGTTCTTAAATCCGCAATGGCCATAAACGCTGAAGTTCTATCAGAAATGGAGATCCCTGGGAGCTACATCGACTCACTTCCTAAGGTATAAACCGTATGAACACATCAAGAATCATCACCGTTGGATCTTTTCTGATGTATCTTTATTGATGTCTTTCTTTTTTTCAACTTTACAGAATGGGAGAGCTAGTCTTGGAGACATGATCTACAGAATGATAACGCTAGACATGTTTGATGCAGAGCAGTTCCTTCTTGAAATGGATTTATCATCTGAGCACAAGATTCTTGATTTAAAGAACAAATTTGAAGCTTCGGTTGTGATATGGAAGAGAAAGATCGTGCAGAAAGATAACAAGTCGTCTCCATGGAATACGAATTTGAGTATGGATAAGAGACAGCTGTTAGAAGAAAGAGCAGCAACCATCTTGCTTCTTATCCAACAAAGATTCCCAGGGATCTCTCAGTCCACACTTGATATCAGCAAGATTCAATTCAACAAAGTAATCAATCAGATAGTCTATATTAAATCACATTAGAGATATAATTGTTTGTGTTCTGTTTTAGAAAATCTCTAATTTGTTTTTGCAGGATATAGGGTTAGCAATACTGGAGAGTTACTCGCGAGTTCTTGAGAGCTTGGCACACACGGTAATGTCAAGAATAGAAGATGTTCTTGAAGCTGATCAGTTAACGAAAGACCCTGAAATTGCGGTTTGTAAGAGAATTATAGTGAAGGAAACAGAGAGTCCGACAAAGGAAGAAGAACCAAATTTTTGCCTTTTAGAGGAGAGACCGAAAAAGCAGAAGGCTACTATATCGCTATCTGAGGTGATGCAATGGAATATCGAAACCAATGAACAACCAAAGAAAGAAAAGAGCGATGCACCATTGAAAGAATCAGGCAAGAAACTATTGACCAGAGTGTCAAGCATCATCATGGCTAACAACAAGAAGACTACTTCTTATCTTGAATCTCTTGGAACCACAAAAAGTCCAACCGCAGGGCGATACTCTTGAGATAAAGATTTCTTTTGTAAAATTAGGGGAAGAAAAAACTTTTCAAATGTAACAGATAAACAGAATATACATAAAATCACTTAAAAGGGTCTGCAGTAATGAGACAATGTTGATGAGTTTTAGGAGGAGGAAGAGAAGGTAACATGAATATAAATCAGAGCTTGCCGCGAGGACCCAGCTTAGGCTTCTCCTGAGGACCTCTCTTGATGGGAAGAACATCTCCGGTGGAGTTAGCGCTGACATAAGTAAGCAAAGAGCCTCCTCCAAGGATCAGGAACTTGAGGAGCAATCCTCTCTTTGTGAATGGGGCAGCGAATGTCTCAAAGAACTTGCTCTACAAGTAAGCAAAGAAGAAGAGAAACTATTCAAACTACTGTTGGATTGAAGTATAAAATTCAATTAAGGTTTTGAGATGGATGAACCTGAAGAGGGTTGTAAGGAGAAGGAGCATCAGAGCCGTATAAATCCCATTGACCTGTTGTGTTGCCCAAATCTTCTAAGTCAAAGTAGACACTTTTGTCTCCATACTTAGCCACCACACCGTTAGCCCTATTACACGTGAACAACCTCAAATCTATTTGAATAGAATAGAGGAAAATACCAAAAATTTCGTCTTTTTTAGCTAATCATCACTATCTATCGTTTGGTACAATCTTAAACTTAAGTGAAATTATGTCAAGTTATGAACTATGGAATCTGTATTCCAATTTATAGTGTGGTTTTAGTAGCATTTTAGCCTAAATTATGAAGAGTTTTGATTACCGGATGGATTTGGGTTTGAAGCTCAGGCGAGAAGGCTTGATGGAGAGCTTAGCTCCAGCGAGTGAGCTACCGCCGAGGCCCTTTACGGCGGCTGATGGTTTCACAGCGGCGACGGTTGCAAGAGACGCCATGAGCTTCGGTCACTATTTTTTGTGTTTGTTGTAAGTAAATTGGGAACTTGTTTAGGAGAAAGATAGATAGCCCTTCCCCTTTGGTCAAAAAATGAGTGGATTTTGATCTTCTTCTGACACGTGGCAACTGATTTTCTCTTCGAAGATTTTCTTACGCCATTCAGAAAATGCCACGTGGATTTTGGTCAGATAAGGCTATCGTCCTGACTTCTTATTTGGATTTCCTTTAATAAGTTTATCACAGATAGGAATTAAAACGCAATTAGAGTCCTTCGTGGTTTTGTTTTGAGCCCCTTCATATGTTTATATTGGACAAAAAAACCCAATGCCTTTTAGGTATACGATAAAACCCAACCGGTCGCAAGTTCTCTCTGTTTTTTTTTCTTTTCTCATAGTTTTCTAAATCATGACATAATGGTATCAATCATAACATAAATAGTTTAACTTTAACACACACATTAAAACATAGTTTAATAACCTCCGTATCAAACTTGGCTTCTATATACGGCGGTAGTGGGCGGCAAAGTATTCGTTTTATGATGATGATACTTTGATAAAATTTTATTTTCTTTAGATTTTGAAATTGATCAAATGATGACGCAATTTTTAAAAATTATAATAACAATTGTTTTTTTTAGATTTTGGAAAAAAGTTTTTTTTTTTTTAAATGTAAAATAATTAAATGTGTGAATGGTGAAACTGATAAATAACAGTCTTGTACAGAGAGATTCCATCTGCAACATTATTCACAAATTTAGCATATATATATATATTAATGTAGTGTAGTAGTTTTCACTTTTCAAATTACCAGATAAAACAAAATATGTGCAGGAGGTATATGTTTATGTTTTACATTATGGTCTGTGTTTACTTCTTGTTACGCACCATATTTATTTAGTTCAAATATTTCTTTTTTTTATGATTCACAAAAGATCTTTAAATTTTTGGATAAATTATTACTATTGTCTAATAGTAGAATTTTATCTAACAAAATTTTTATTTTCATCATCCAAAATATTAGATGAAATTAATCAACTTTTGAAAATTGATGGTATATTTAATATGCGTAATATTTTTTTATTTTATTTATTTCATACTAACTATGTTTGTTATGTTTGTTTTGTTTGATTCGATTGTTGTCATCATATTCTGACTTTAAATGAATCAATTTTTTTTTCGTCAATAAACAAATCGTCTAAAAGTCACATATAAGGTTTTCACAAAACAAATTTTAGCGGAGGCAGCAAATGGACCAATCACCTAAGCCCTTAGATTCCTTCTGATAATACATATTTAATTGCAGTCCAGGAACCGCCAACAGGTTGTGGATCACAAACCATCTTAAGCGATTCCACAGTGGCTGAAACTGTCTGAACCACATTTGAACATGATTAGATTTTGAATTTGATCAAATGATGGCGCAATTTAAAAAAATTATAATAACAATTGATTTTCTTTAGATTTTGGAAAAGTTTTCAAAAAAATGCAAAATGATTAAGTGTGTGAATGGTGAAACTGATAAATAACATCCGTGTAAAGCGAGATTCCATCTGCAACATTATTCACAAATTTAGCATAGATATTAATATAGTGTAGTAGTTTTTAAATTACGAGATAAAACAAAATGTGTGCAGGAGGTATATGTTTTTTTTTGGGGTCATGTTTTACATTATGGTCCGTGTTTACTTCTTGTTACGCACCATATTTATTGAGTTCAAATATGTTTTTTTTATGATTAAAAAATGATCTTTAAATTTTTTGTACAAATTAATACTATTATCTAATATAATTAATCTAACAAACTATTTATTTCCATCATCCAAAATATTAGATAAGGTTAATCAAATTTTGAAAAATAATGTTATATTGTATATGGGTAATATTTTTTATTTTATTTTATTTCATACTAACAACAAACATGTATGATTCGGTTGTTGTCATCATATTCTAACTTTAAATGGATCAAAAAAAAATAATTCGTCAATAAACAAATCTTCTAAAAGTCACATACTGTATAAGGTTTTTCACAAAACAAATTTTATTAAGGTCTAGAAATATTGTAAAGTATATATCTCAGTAAAAAAAAAAGTAAAAAAAAAATTTGTTTGCAATTAATATCGCATCTCTTGNACTTTTTTTTTTTTTTTTTTTTTGGTGTGGTCTCTTGAACTATTCTTGTTTTAAGGGTAGTTCAAATTTATTTCTATAAAAAAATAATTGAAATATACAGAATCAAAAAGACGACGAGAAGTGGGGTCACCAAAATATGTTTGAGCGGACAAGATTCAACGAGAGTGGGGATCTAGTTGTCCCCTAAGAAATGGGAGAGGCACTAAAAAGACAGAAGAGAGGAGACGTCTTCTAAATTTGTAGTTGGAGTTTGTCACGTGACGGAATCTATTGGAATCCACAACCAAAGTCACTAGGCTCTGTCCTTTTCCACACATGAAGAGAAAATCTCGGAGATTCCAAACTTGTGGCGAGAGAGACAATGAGATGTAACTGGCCACCAATAAAATTTAAAAAATTTATAAATAAAATCCTACGGTAAATAACCATTGCGAATGCATAGGATCCTGCTAATATCTAGCAACTAGCAAGTGAGTGCCGCAGCCCACAACTACTTTACAACTTCACTTACAGAAAATTTGAATCACGTTGGGAATGGTCATATATATAGGGTAATATACTTATCAAAAAATATATAGGGTAATATGATGGAAAGATATATTCAATTCAATATATTAGGGAAGAAAAATATGATGCATACAATTACGTAAGCTTAACTATAAAAAAAAAAACAAATTGTGATATACCTGTCGAGTTGGACCCAAATAATCCACAAGATAGACTTTACACATAACATTGAGCTATGAGTATATTGACGTCAATTAGCACAAAATTGACGATAAACATACGGAAAACGGGAAACGAAAGGAAGTTGTTTAAACAAACAGGGAAATTGCAGGCCAACTTGGAGTATTAATCTATTTATTTAGTTAACAAGCTGTTAGCAACAGTTTATTAATTTCTCTCAAACACATTTTATCATTAAAAAATCACTCATCCATGTTCTGCATGGTATAAGACAAATATGAAAATGAAATTAAAAAAAATGCATGACAGCCAATAGTTATCGCTCCCTTCATGCATGTTGTAAACCTGACGTGGAATTCAACAGAACAGCTGCAATTGCAAGTTACGAAGACTACTTAATTTGTTTTGTTTGAGATATATATCTACTCCACATAATGTATATATGATGTATAATTAAAGATCAACTAATTAATACTATGATCAATGAAAATTAGATTTTATAACTTACAATAACAAAGTACTCCATTGATTACTAATTGAAAACGATGAAGTAATGTTATACAATATTTTTCCTCTATTTTTTTGGTATGAAATAATTGGTAAAACAAATCCCAAATTGGTGGTGACAAAAAAGGAAACAAAAAATCCGCAAGAGATTTTTCTTTTTGAAAAACGTACTAACCAAAAAAAGAAATGGGAAAGAAAAAAAATGAAAAAAATCAGATGTTTTAGTAACAATTAAGCCGTAAATTAAAAAAATATATAATGTGGGTCCCTCCTTGCTCGTAAAAGGCCTATATAATGACCTAATGCGACTCTTCCTTTCTCCCATCATTCTCGGTTTAACTGTGAGACACATAAATAATCAGAGAGAGAGAGACAATGGGTGGGTGGGCAATCGCAGTACACGGTGGTGCCGGAATCGACCCTAATCTTCCGGCTGAGAGACAAGAAGAGGCCAAACAGCTTTTGACTCGTTGTCTCAACCTCGGCATAGTAGCTTTGCGTTCCAATGTCTCCGCCATTGACGTCGTTGAGCTCGTCGTACGTTCTCTTCTCTCACAATCAATTTTAGATTTTATTCTACGTTGTTTCTTAAATTGTTTTAATAAAAAACGATTGGTTGACCACAGATTAGAGAGTTGGAGACGGATCCTCTGTTTAATTCAGGCCGTGGATCTGCTTTGACGGAGAAAGGAACGGTGGAGATGGAAGCTAGCATTATGGACGGTACGAAGAGACGATGCGGTGCCGTTTCGGGGATAACCACCGTTAAGAATCCAATATCTCTTGCTCGTCTCGTCATGGACAAATCTCCCCACTCTTACCTTGCTTTCTCAGGTGCAGAGGATTTCGCCCGCAAACAGGTACCACCTATTTACTCTTTTGCCCCTCCACTTTTTCTTCTTAACCACTCTCGGTTAATATCATCTGACCGTATTTAATTGATTGGTTATTGAAAAAGGGAGTTGATATTGTGGACAATGACTACTTCGTCACGGACGACAACGTAGGAATGCTCAAGTTGGCCAAGGAAGCTAACTCCATCTTGGTACGTTTTTTGACTAAATCTCAACCGTCCATTTATTCATTGCACGTTTTGTTTTATTGTCTGCCTAACTTTATTCATTGCACGTTTTCTTTTATTGTATGCTTAACTTGGTAAATTTATTCATTGCACGTTTTGGGTTCAGTTTGATTACCGGATCCCGCCAATGGGATGTGCCGGTGCAGCTGCAACCGATAGTCCAATTCAGATGAATGGTCTTCCGATCAGCATTTACGCGCCGGAGACAGTCGGATGCGTCGTGGTAGACGGGGAAGGACGGTGCGCTGCTGGGACATCCACCGGTGGTCTGATGAACAAAATGATGGGAAGGATCGGAGACTCGCCGCTTATAGGGGCTGGGACGTACGCGTCGGAGCTCTGTGGTGTGTCGTGTACCGGAGAAGGAGAAGCCATCATAAGAGCGACGCTAGCTCGTGATGTATCGGCTGTTATGGAGTACAAAGGGCTTAACCTCCAGGATGCGGTCGATTACGTCATCAAGCATCGACTCGACGAAGGGTTCGCTGGACTCATCGCTGTGTCGAATAAAGGAGAGGTGGTTTGTGGTTTTAACTCCAATGGGATGTTCAGGGGATGTGCAACAGAGGATGGATTCATGGAGGTTGCTATTTGGGAGTGAGAGAGTTTAGAGAGCTTTAAAAATGTCTTAGTGTTTGATTAGTGTGCTTTCTTGATCAGTTATCGCTCTATTAATTTGGTTATTCATTATAATAAGTCTGGAGTGGTATATTTAGGTATTTCGTTATCTCCAGTCCTATATTGATTTGTGTTTATTGGGGTTTCAAATTGTTAGTTCGTATTTAAAAATTGTTTATCTGTCTCAACTTCATGGCTAACTATATATATGGTTCAGCTCTCTGCTTCTTGAATGAACCTGACTTGTCACAAATAGCAACTAAGGTGCAGTAACTGGACTTTGAGGATGGTTGGATTATCAAAATGTGATGGAAATATTACCTCTTATAAATCCTGTCTCGATTTGATGAACTTTTGGAGACCGTCTCTGAAAGTTTCAAGCACTCCCCTTTCCTGCTCCATGTATAAATCTGTTTCAGGGACACTCGTCTTGGTCTTACACTGGGAATCCTCCTCTCCATTGTATTGAGCATCTATTAGTTCGATCAATCTTCCACAGGTTTGTATTTCTTCTTCCACTTTACCGCTCTCAGGCTCACTCAATAGCTCAGTGCACATGTTGTCTACCTTATCATCAGGCTTTATACATATCCTGTCCTGGTCTTCTACGATTTTGAAAGAAGTATGTTGATGAAACCAAGTAAGACAGGATGGTCGATCTAATAAAGCTGAAGATTTTTTAAGATACAACTGATACCTGCATTGGCTGTAGCAGATTCAGATGCTGCTACAAGAAGTGAGCATATCTTTTCCAACTCCTTAACAACTGTAGAAGATAATTTCAACGGGGGCTTTTTCCTTCTGGTGTTACAGTGAAAATCCAGTTAAAATATCTATGATTATGAGGTGAGGGAAGAGGAAATGTCATTTGGGAAACGCAAAAACGAACCTGCATGGAAGCTTAGGAGAGCTAGACATAGGGGAACCCAGAGCATTTAGAATGGAATTGTCAGGTATCGAATATAACAGAGCTGGACAAGTACTCCACTGCTATTCCGGACAGAGGAAAAATGAGTCTTGTGATAAAACCCAAACGTGCATATTTGTTCGAAGCAGGTAGTATATTTCACTTTGTGTCTTCTTCTCCGGTATACCTGTGCATTATTGCCGGCAGTATTGTGGCTGTTAAAGCTGACACTGTCTCCGCTAGGAGAAATGATTCCTAGACCATTGACAATGTTCTCATATTCAATCTTCTTCTCTGGAGTATCAAATCCTTCAAAAAGCTTCCTGTTACTGACATTCTTGCAGTTGATGCATTCACAATTTTCTGAGCACAGAACGTTAGCCTGAAAGCATTCACAATACTTCTTCAAGCACTTAGATCTTTTACATTTGCAGCCTCTCGAAAGCACTCCAAGTTTCGTATCAGGTGCAGCCTTACACTACAATACAAAGCATACAAAGCGTAAAAATCATTCTGGATACTTACAAATCAGACAAGCTGTGAGATACCTCTTTGAAGCTTAACCTACAAAGTGATAAGTTTGAAGAGCATTCTACCGTTCTTTCTTCAGTCTCACAAAGAGATAGGTTTGAAGAACATACCTGCTTGTCAATTGGGCTGCTGAAAGGCTTTATATCGAAGGCATTTGGGTTGCGATCTAGTACATTCACCACAGCTGCACCTCTAACATCACAGTTCTCAGAGTTGGTACAAGACACTCCTGAGGCAAAGCAGTCACAGTACCTAATAACCAAGCGTCAAACAAATATCCAATAATGCATCAAACCCAACCTTAACCCCAGCATATGGAAAATGTAGTATAACCTGAACTAAATTCTACAGCAGATAAACTTATATTCAAGATTATTATATGCATTCTCATCTCAATCAGGCTTCACACAAAATACTAATTCTTGGATGCTAAAAGAGATTCATCTTACAACTTTAAACATTTGGACTGCTTGCAACGACATCCTTTGTGCTTCTTCCAAGAAATGCCTTCCTGATCTGTATTATCCTTCGTTTCTGAAGGCTCTCTGCTTCAAAACAAAGACCAATCATGATCAGAGAGGAGATTCTGGGACGAAATTACTCAAACGGAAAGCATCTGTAACGAAAAATGGCAGAGAAATTGAAACAATACCGAGAAATCGGAGGAAAAAGGGGAAGTTCTTCTACAGGCGACTCAGAGACGACGGGAGATAAATCCAATTTGATGAAAACGAGCTCCCTAGGGTTCTCCTCTGTGGCGATTTTGCCGCAATCTACCTTATCTGTCATATTGATCCTTCAACACAAGTTATATCCCCAATTTTGCTCATATTGATCCTTCAACACAAGTTATATCCCCAAGTTTGCGTACCGATTTGAGCATGATCGGTGGAGAAATCCTCAGACCAGCGTCGATTGATAGATCAGATCAATGAATAGAGAGTCGCCATGGCTGGTGGATATCAGAAAGAAATGGATTGCTAGATCCTAATCCGAACGATGATTGTCTCTCGCGTTTGTTTTGGTCAGCTTCTAGGATTCTCTGAGAACAACGGGAACGCGAAGGTATTAAAAATCGAGAGAGAGAGTGATCTTGGAGGGAACGAGGGTAGTTAGGAAGATGACGAAGATTTTTTTTTTTTATTATTGCTTTTATATGGGCCGTTAGAATCTAATTTCATGATTGGCGGATCGTCTCACTTACATGATGGTTTCAGCTTAGGTTATGGGCCTTATGGGCTATTATGGGTCTGTAATTCCTTCAAAACGGAAATCAGGAAATTAGTATTCTCCTTTGTGGTTTTCTCGCAAATTACCTCTTAATCCTAATAACGTAAAAAAAATAGTTTAGAATTTTTGATACAAAATACTCGAGCATGATGATCTAAGGTACACTCGTTAAGTCCTTAATCCTTTTGTTCTAATAAAAGAAAAAGTGTTTAGATGTTTTGTTTCCCATGTAAAATTTATTTATTTTGAAATTTTTGTTATACGAAAACAATTTTATTATCATTACTGAAATTTTTGTATTTGTTTCCAATTATTATTTTTTCTACTAAAAAATTGTATGAATAGATAACATGTTAAATTTGATATAATTATATGCTCCTTACATCATATTTTTTAGATATAGTAAATTATACTCCTTACGTTATATTTTTTCAGAGTATTTTCTATATACTAAAAGGGAGTCATTTTTACTAATGTGGCAAGTTTACACTTTCTCACATGTTTTTTTTTTTTTTTTTTTAATTCTACTATAGTCATTGCCAAACACATTTATTTCCAAATAAAGTCTATTAACTACTTCGATTATTCTAACTTCAATTGTTAAACACTTTTAAATATCTTTAAATTTGTCAAAAACAATTAATTCAAAATTTTTGATAATAATTCATACATTAAATCTGAACAAAAAATATCATATAAATGAGAAATTTATGAATTTATTTATTTCGTGCATTGGTACGAGTAGATATTCAATACAATACAGTACTATTATTATTTTACAATAATAAGTCAAATAATAATTTAATGAAAAGTAACACTTTTTATATGTTTGGAAGTTGGACAGGGTCGGAAATAGTTCATTAAAGACATTAGTTGCATTGTGGCATTTAATAAAATCAATGCATGTCTGTAAAATGTTAATATCAACGGTAAGGATCACATCAATATTCCTGATGGTCTTTATTTTTTGTTAATGTATCTGATGGTCTTACTTAAAAGAAATTACAACCAAATACTACAGTAAATGAAAAAATCAAGTGGCAGAGTGCTTAACCACTAATCAGTAAAATACCAAAATAAAAAGTGCTTAACTAGTCCGATTTCTTCTTCTCTCATCATCCAAAGAAACAAAACGACAGAAATCTATTGTCACTTTTCAGTAATTGTGATCAATCACACACGCACGTGGCTGAATTCTCTTCAAATAAAGTTTGCCAAACGCTTCAGTCGCTATTTTATGATCCACGAGGCACGGGGAAGGCTCTATTTTCGCGATTGCAACCTAAGATGAACGGCTACGTAATTTGACTGTTACGACTCCGGAAAAAAGCCGAAACCTTTGATCGATAATTCCAATAATTTTTAACGAACCACACATTACTGCAAACCTAAAAATGACCGCTAAGACATTAAAGAGTTTCAACTACTTGTCTTTAATTAACCATCGACTCAACCACAACTACACAATTCTCTCCTGTCGTCTTCCTCGATGCCATCCAGCTACTTCCTTCTTGAATTCTGGGTTTCGATTCTTCCAATCTAACCATCTCTTCTGTAAGTTTTCTTTCACTATGATCTGGCTCTTCTTTTGTTTGATTTGGATTCACCTTCTTCTCTTTTTCTTTTTTTTTGGTTACGCATGTTACATGTTCGACGAAATGTCTTAAAGATTCTTGCTTTTCGGTATATAACGTTGATGATCCCTAAACCAGAACAATTTTGTTGTTTTGATCTGAATTTATTGAAAAATTTTAGCATCTCCAAAGAACACAATCTTCTCTTCGTTTATTCTAATCTGTTCTTTTGTTTATACAACTCGTTTTTGTTATTTGCATTTTTTTTTTTTATTATTAATCTGAATTTTATAGATATATTTTAACCTGAGATTATCTGTGTGATCAATGTTGCAGCGTCACAGTCTGATTCACTCATGGAAGTGTTTAAAGCAGCTTTTTCAGAAGGTTCTAATTCGTATGATAGGATAGCGATTAAAGCCGATGGAAAGAGTTACTCTTATGGCCAGCTAACATCGTCTGCCTTGTCAATATCTAAATCATTCTGCAAAGATGATACTACAAATGTATGGTCATTTGTTTGAAATTGTAGCTATATCTACTACTTGAAGCCATGACAATGTTTTTTAATTGACAAAGACTCTTAATAGTTTTCTGGTTATTGACTTCTTTTTTCTTTTGTAAATTTCTTAGGGAGGTGAAACTAAGAAGTATGAAGGGTTTGGTAGTCTTAAAGGAGCTAGAATTGGAATTGTGGCAAAACCTTCAGCTGAGTTTGTTGCAGGAGTCCTAGGAACATGGTTTAGCGGCGGTGTAGCGGTTCCACTTGCACTCAGCTATCCAGAGGCTGAGCTCTTACATGTGATGAATGATTCGGTATGAATTCTACTTGCCTTCCTATTTTCTTGTGCTTTTATTTCGGCTTTATGGCCACACAGTCTTCAGCCTTCAGGAATCTGTTTGTGTAATTATTCATCAAGTCAATTCTTAGGTATTCTTGTTCTTAGTTTCGTGATCCCAGAATTTTGATACATAATTCAAGCTCTTGGTTTTTCTAGCATCAGTTGTTTTCCCCAAGACTAGAAATGGTGCTCTGTAGAACAAAATAGAAAGGTACCCGAAGGCTTAGGGTTTTTTGGTTGGCTCTGTATTCCACCCCATTCAAGCTTAGCAAAATAAGTGTGCCTTATGCTGCAATTTACTCTCAAGTAAGAATTATTAACATTTTCTTAGGCTATAACCTCATTGTTTTTTGGTTTCTAGGATATATCTCTATTATTGAGCACAGAGGACCATAGTGAAACTATGAAAACTATCGCAAAAAAGAGTGGCGCTCGATTTCATCTTATTACTCCTGTTGTTAACTCAACTTCGGAAACTGTTGCTCACAATCAGTTTCAGGATGACAGTTTTGACTCTGAAGCAGAGTTTCTAGGTAAGGTTTTGAATATACTTGAAATTATTATGAACTTATAATTAAGGCTGCTCTATTAATTTTTGCCATCTTACGTTCAAGCAATTATTGGTCTGTCTTTTCTGCATTACATCTTTCTTCATTTGTGCAGATGATCCAGCATTGATCGTCTACACTAGTGGTACAACTGGTAAGCCAAAAGGAGTTGTACATACTCACAACAGCATCAATTCCCAGGTATATATATGACCTCCATATGTATCTCACGTCATGTTTAAAATCCACTCGACTAGCATTAGAATGTGGCTGCATATATCGAACTGATGAAAATCTTGATCTCTTCTAAACATTAGAAGTATTTCTCTGTCTCTCCAGTGAGTGAGCGAAATTATGATGTACCTTATATATATGTTGCAGGTTAGAATGCTAACAGAAGCTTGGGAGTACACATCTGCTGATCATTTTCTCCATTGCCTCCCACTACATCATGTTCATGGGCTTTTCAACGCTTTATTGGCTCCTCTTTACGCGCGTTCTTTGGTAACTTATACTATCCATATTTGCTTCTGCTAGCTCTTCCAAATACATTAACTTCTGAAAACATCAAGCTGGTTATAGGTTTTTAATTAATGTTTACATTTCTCTTTGAAGGTTGAGTTTTTGCCCAAATTTAGTGTTAGTGGAATCTGGCGTAGATGGCGTGAATCATATCCGGGGAATGATGAGAAAACCGATGACGCCATAACTGTATTTACTGGAGTAAGTCTTCATTTTTTGCTTTTATTACTTAAAAATTTACTAGTTCATGCATTAGCTGTCCCTGCGTCAAGCTAATTGTTTGATTTCATGTTGCATAAGCCTTTTTTTTTAACCGATTTAGCAAGTTTATTAAATGTTAATATGTTTGGTTAATATATGAACGGAGGGATGTATTCAGCGCCAGAATACTCAATTATACTATGTAACAAAGTGATAGTCTTGGCTGAGTCGGTCAGTCTTCCAGTGTGCTCTGATGCTCTAGCTATATAAAGCAAACATTTTGCTTCAGAGAAATTTAGCTTGAGACAAGAAAAGAGAGAGTCTCAGAGAGAGATTTAGCTACTTTCAAGTGGATAAAATGAATGTTGTGATAAACAGGTTCCAACCATGTATACTCGGTTGATACAAGGTTATGAAGCAATGGATAAAGAGATGCAGGAATCGAGTGCTTTTGCTGCACAGAAGCTTCGCCTAATGGTAAGAAACAAAAATATCTCCTAGAAACGCAAATCCAGATTTATGATCATCGTTTATATGCTGAGATGGCTATTCTATTTTCAAACTCTGGTGAAATAAGTGCTTGCACGTTTGCTGATAAAATACATTTTCAGATGTCTGGCTCCGCTGCTCTCCCTAGACCGGTCATGCATCAATGGGAAAGTATCACAGGACATCGTCTTTTGGAAAGATATGGCATGACTGAGGTAAGTAGGTTTTTTTATTTCTTTTAGTTAACATAATACAATACCTTAGAAAAAGCCTGTTCTTCGTGGTCACATCTACTAAATTTGTGTTTTTTCTAATATTCTCAGTTTGTAATGGCAATATCAAACCCCTTACGGGGTGAACGGAAGGCAGGTACGGTTGGAAAACCGCTTCCCGGTGTGGAGGTCAGTGAGATATTCTTTCTCTTTGATCCAAATTTGATACCTTTTAACTAATGCCACACAGCTAAGATAATAATACTGTGACACGAAGCTGTGTACTAAAAAAGTGTCTGTAAACATGATAGGCTATAATTAGAGAAGATGAAAATGATTCAAATGGAGTGGGTGAGATTTGTGTTAAAAGCCCATCTTTGTTCAAGGAGTACTGGAACCTTCCAGAAGTGACTAAAGAAACATTTACGGAAGATGGATACTTCAAGACGGGAGATGCTGGTAGGGTGGATGAGGATGGATATTACGTGATTCTAGGACGTAAGCAGAACCCATAAGTACATTCAAAAACAATTTAAGAGTAGTTTGTGTTCCTTCTCGTAACATCTTCTCTTCTCTGGCGTCGATCAGGCAATAGCGCTGACATTATGAAGGTTGGAGGATACAAGTTATCTGCCTTAGAAATCGAATCAACCCTTCTCGAGGTAACATTAACATCCATTTGAGTATTTTTGGGTTACTTTAGATTACTTAATTGAGAGAATTTAATCGTTGGATGAAAATCTCTGGGATGTGTTATGCAGCACCCTACAGTTGCAGAATGTTGCGTGTTGGGGTTAATAGACAAAGATTACGGGGAAGTCGTTACTGCGATCATTGTAGCAGAAACTAAAGCAAAGAAGAGAAGAGAGGATGAGTCGAAACCGGTATTGACCTTAGAAGAACTCTGCGGTTGGGCTAAAGACAAGCTTGCTCCTTACAAGGTACGCTTAAAAATCTACCCCGATTATACCGCAACACACAACAGTCTGTAAAGATTATTCATTTTCTTGCCAACAATTTTGCATCTTTTCAGCTACCAACACGTTTGCTGATATGGGAGAGCTTGCCACGCAACGCCATGGGAAAGGTAACAAAAACTCTTTATCAAACTTTTGTTTCCTGAATGATATGAGAGATGTTTGGTTGGTGACTTGGTGTAATCAATAAGAATCATTCTCAGTTCTTTGAGTATTTTTTTCTGAGTTGCAGGTGAACAAAAAAGAGCTAAAGAAATCTCTGGATGGATAATCAAGAGTAAATCCATGCAATTCTCTATTGCTTCTTGTTCTTTGATTGTATTACACAGAGATGCATAAATGTATTTTCGTTTTTCTACAATATGTAATTGACTTAATAAGGTCATGAATCAAGACTAAACAACTATTTGGAAAGTAAATACTGTATTTCTTTGTTACTCATCATCATGAACAAACAAATCGCAAGTGTGAAAAGTAGGAGAGTTGACCATAATCTCCGATGCGACTTTCTTTAATGACATTTAAATTATTCGGCATTGACTAAGCAATAATCATTAACAAAGGGTATAATGGTAAATTAAATAGTGATCCGATCATATACATTCCACTCGCAAGTTATTTTTTAACGAAGACGAAGACGAAGAAGAAGAGATATGGTAGATTCGAAGGTCCTAAACACAACGTCGTATCTTGAAGAGATAGCACAAGGAAACGGCAATAGCGAGTTCGATATTCTAATCCTGCAAGGCTTAGAACTCATCCATGTCGGCAAAGGAATCTTACGATGTAAATTACGCGTCACAGATCGACTCGCGGTAAAAACATCTTAATCACCAATCGAATTAATCTCGTTTAAATCTTATTTTTCGTGAGTGTTTATAATTTGATTGGTGAATGTTTTTTTTTTTTTATTGCGAATGTTGTTACATTAGGGAGAAGATGGAGCTTGGCACGCCGGGGTGATTACGGCGGTGATGGACTCGATCGGAGCTTCTGCTGTGTACTCCACCGGCGACGGACTCCATATCTCTGTTGATCTCAACTCTTCGTTTTATTCAACGGCCAAGATTCACGTTCGCTTTCTTTAATCCTCTCATTTTTCTCTCGTTTTTGTTGTGTTTTTATAAAGAATAAATTATGACACCATTAGACATCATCAAACCACCCAAAAAGCGTTGAATTCACTCTGTGGTTTCTGTCATGCATCTTTGTTTAATATCAAGCTAAACAGGTATGAAGGATAAATCTCTGGAACAGTGAACAAATGTGGGTTTCTTGTGTACTCTGCTCATTTCATGTCAACCAACGTTCAGTTTAAGTATCCTTGTCTGTTAGTTTTCAGACTTGGTGTTAGTTTTCAGAATATGATTTGGTACTAGTTTTTTTTACTTAGCTTTGGTGTTCATCGAAGCTTCACTACTGTACTAGTTGTTCTTGGCTATTAATAAAATGACACTCTTGTGAAAAAGAAAAAAAATTATGACACCATAATAAAGAGTATTACTATATTATTATTATTATTATTAGTAATGATTAGAAGTAATACTAATAATAAGAGATACGATAAATTGCAGGAAAAAGTAGATATAGAAGCAAGAGTGAATGGAACCAATGGAGGATTAAAATCAGCTGTGATTGAGATTAGAAGAGAAACAAGTGGAGAAATCATAGCCACAGGAAGATTGTGGATGAGTCCACTTAGCGTCAAAGTCTTACGCAATGTTTCTACTCTTAGCAAGCTTTGAATTTTCTCAAATTGACTCATTCAATTTCCTAAATATCAAAAAGTATACAAGATTTACCATTTTGCAAATTTGATTCTCTTCAATCAAATATCATACAACACAATGGCTTTTTGTAATAAATAAGCACACCCATTAATTGACAACATTCTCTACATCCTAAGAAATCCATAATATATATAATATATTCTAATTACATACAAATATATAGATTTTATAACATACACCATTTGTGATCAACCAGTTGATCTTAGTTTTATTTAACAACTTCCTCTTCTTCCTCTCTCACACCATTAACCTTATCATTCCTCAACTGATCCACCGTAGGACCATACGACCAGCTACACAGAACGTAATAGATGACATTAACGAAGCTCATGATCGCTAAAACCCAATAGTAATAGTCATAATGACCCTTGTTGATATTATCTTCAATCCAGCTCACATTGCCATTCTTTGAGCTATTCTTGACTGCGGTGAGGATCACACTAGCCAGGACATTAGCCACTGCCATTCCTAGACCGAACAGTGAAGCCGCTATGCTCGACATGCTTTTAGGAAACTCCGTGTAGAAAAACTCCATCTGTCCTATCGCGGTTAAGGCCTCTGCGAAACCATGTAGCACATTCGGCGGTACGAGCCACAAAGCCGAGATGTTCACTGTTGCGTCGGGGTTGTTTGCAAGTCCTTGGCTTATCGCGGTTTTCCTTCTGTAATGCTCAACAGTTGCGGAAACTACCATTGCTAAGAAGGACATGAATAGCCCTAATCCCATTCGAATCTTGACATTGACCCTAACCGTTCTGCCTCGGATTTTTGAAGCTAAAGGGAGGAATGCCCGGTCGTACAGAACAATCCATGAGATTAAGGCTATGATTGTGAACATACCGAAAGAAGCAGCTGGGATTTGGAAGGTCGAACCGCTGCTCAAACGTCTGTCCATTGATTTAGCTAGAAGCAACGGAAACGAGTTCTGGCTAACATTTATGGCCATCATTATTCCCGTGGACCAAATCGGTATCACCTTGACCAACGCCTTGAGTGCCTCAACTTGGTCCGTTGCGCAGAGCCTCCATGGGTTTAGGGCCACACCATCAGAACCAAGGTCTTCCTCGTGGTTTCTTATGACACAAGCTTTGTTTAAAAACCTAAGAAATTGCAAGAAAATGTCAATATCAATAAACTAATCAAGAACTATCTATCTATATGAAATTGATTTCATTTTACCTCAATTTGTCACTTGGAGCTTTGAATTCAGATTCTTCCAAGTGATAATAACAATCGCTGGAGTCATGATGATCCGGCAAACTTAACTTCCTGTTCACGTAAGCCGCAACAGCCGCTTGAGCTAAACCAGTGAACAGACTCTTGCTCACGTTGCGTTTAACGTAGATAGGAGACGCACAAACAAACAAGAAACCCGCGAGAAGCATGAGAATTGCGGGTATTCCAAACCCGAATTTCCATCCTAGGTGATCCTGAATGTACACAATGACGGTGAAAGCGATCAAGGCAGCAACCGATGCAGAAGCGTAATACCAACCGAAGAAACTCTCAAGAACTCTCTCGTTCTTGGGATTCTCTTTGTTGTCCACCTGATCAGCACCAAAGGCTAAAGAACATGGCCTGATTCCACCAGATCCAATCGATATAAGTGCGAATGCTGAATACAAAAGAGCCAGTTGAGAAGATGTCGCGGAACTGCAGGTATTTCCGGCTGCTGCCACACACGGTGATGGCTTCACTTGTGGTAACATCGCCGTTAGCCATAGAAGCCCCATCCCCTGTAACGTTTTTTTTATTCAGACAATTTATTAAAATGGTAGTAATATCATGAACATTAAACAATAAAATCAGAAAATTGATATGAATCGAATAGATAATAGGCATGGTATTAGTGTGTAGGTTAGATTTGTCCTTTTGATATTATAAATGTCGTCTTCAATTTATTCGTAAACTCTGTGGATATCTTTCTAGAAAAATACTTCCAAGAACAAGATATACGTATGTCAGTTGTCACAATCATACAAAAACATTAGTATTTTCTTACGGAAAATGATTGATACTCGAGATGAAATGATTACTAGAGATTTCAAATTCAACTGATGTCACAATGTATATGATAAGGTTTTTTCAAGTGGGTGAGAATAAAAGTTTTGATCAAGAATGGGACAAGCAGTACAAAAACATGGGTCACCAATCGATATTGCTTTCATGTCCTAACACTTATATGTTGGCCGAAACTAATGTCAAATCCTTAAATGGTGGCAAAACGTGGGTCCACGTCAGCTTTACCCATATCCATATATATGGACACATAAATAATGAATTTTTATAAAAAACGAAAAATGATAATTTTGTAGAGTTTCAGTAGTGTGGTCTTTCAAAATCACAACTTGCCAGAGAAAGTCCACAAGGCCACGACCATAAGGAAAGCAACAAGATTTCAAAGAATAAATGAAATTATTAATAATAATGATATTAAAATACTTTTATGATTATTTTAGACCTGATATCATATAATCACATGGACATTTCAGAAGACCTGGCTTCGAATTTAATGTTTATCGACTTTAATGATTCTATGGACACAACTAGTACTATTAAAAAGACAAAGCGGTTTAGTTTTCCATTCATTGGACAGCAATTTCAGGGTAGCACATGCAACATGTGAAACTTTGACTCTTAATGGAAAGAGGCTTCTAAAAAGCTTAATCATTTAACTCTTAAAATAGAAATTTCACTGTAGATCATTATTGTTAAATACTACACGTAAGCAAATATAGAGTTATCAATGATTCAAGAAATGAACGGTAAAAATTTCTAAAATTTTACTAGTAAATTCCAGGATATTTACTGGACCAAAAAAATCCCTATTTAGAAAAATTTAAATAGTACTAATAATAAAACTTACTTACAAAAACCTCGTACCATTTAATTNGGAAATGAACGGTAAAAATTTATAAAATTTTAGTAGTAAATTCCAGGATATTTACTGGACCAAAAAATCTCTATTTAGAAAATTTAAATAGTAATAATAAAACTTACTTACAAAAACCTCGTACCATTTAATTCTAGGCCCTTAATTCTATGACCGGTTAGATTTTATTGAATTCTCTTTTGCTGTCGACGCAAGTAAAGTCCAATTATCGAAAACTGTCACCGGAACATAACTCCAATTATCGACGCATGTAAGGTCCAATTATCGAAAGCCAAGTAAGAAAACACTGAATACAGGCACGATATTTCACCCAAATCAATCAAAACCGAAATTTTCATATTAAAAACCAGCCTAAAGTCCCCTCCGTATTAACAATAAACCGGATAAACAAACAAAACATTTCCAAACCGAAGGTTAATAATTTCGATTAGTAAACTAGCTAGTAAGTGTCAACGGACTGACTGTGATCACGAGAAAAACAAAAAACGGACTGACTGAAGTAACGGACTTGAAATCGAACCGGATTAAACCGGGAAAAGAAGAAGCATAAACCGGTTTGAATGAAATCAGGGGACGGAAATTACCAGGAAANAATTACTAGCAGCGACCCACATGAACAACACAGTTTGTCCTTTGGCAACTCCCAATCTGTAATCACTCATCAGATAAAGAATCATGTTCGGTAATAATCCATAGCTCGCCAATTTCTCGAACCCCTCGTTTGCTTCACCGAGTCAAGAAGAGAGAATTAGAATCAAAGATATCTGGGTTAAAACTTCAAGACAGTGAGATGTAAATGTTTTACC